>JABSTB010000352.1:0-27309 GCA_013756995.1 Neonectria neomacrospora
GTTCCCAGGCTGACGACTTGCTCGGCCACGGTAGATGCAGCTGCGTCGGGGTCGGCATTGGTGGGGCCTGCAGCTGAGGATTGCGAGGCGCTCGAGTCATCCGAGTGCCCTGAGGAGTTGTCATCCGAGTTTCCGGAGTTATCATCATCGCTCCCGGAGTTGTTATCATCGCTCCCGGAGTCGCTGTCTGGGTCGCTAGGATCGTCGTTTGAATCATCAGAAGAGTTGTCATCGCTGTCGTCCGAACCTTCCGTCGCGGTGGCCGCCTTCGTAGCAGCGGTGGTTGCCGCGGGGTCCCTCACGGCCGTGGCTTGGGTAGTTGCAGCTGCGGTGGTGGGATCCGCAGTCGTGGCAGGGGCTGCGGTGGTAGCGATCAATCCGTCGACGGTAGGGATTGCATACGGAGGGTCGAAAATTCCATACTTGAAGTTCTTGACACCACAGTGCAACCAGTATGGGTAACCATATTGCTTGACAATGCCAGGAAGAACGATTGACGGATTACATCGGGTGTCGTCATCCTTGACAGGGTGCATCTGTGTGGTTAGGGCAGAATAGTCGTACGTAGATGCGCAATTAGTTTCCAAGTCACTAAAGTATAGCTCTCTTGTGCCCCTTCGATACGTTTCTGTCGTGTCGAAATACGGAACCAGGGTGGAAAGTTCACCGTAGGTGAAGGAGAAGATCTCCCTGCTGGTTGTTGGTCCGAGTAGTCCACATGCATTGCTGCCATACAGGGTGTTGACAATCATGTATACCGATGGCGACGTGCTATTGCCGGTTAGCTGACAAGGCCCAGGCGACTGGAGCCAGAACCACTCACTATGTGAAATCCGTAGTAATCGAGTCCGTCATCGTCGAGGGGTATGAGAAGTTGTTGCCCGTAGGCCAGTACACCAACTCAACATTCCCGGCATACCTGGACGAAGTTAGACAGAAAAGACGCAGTTGAGCATGTTAAAGACGTACACGCTACACCACGGGTTGTTCCACAAGGTGCGGCTCTCAGTTGCATTATAGTACGAGCAATTGTTGACAGCGATGTTGGAGTCGGCAGAATAATACGGTGCTGAAGTGATAGTCGCATCGAAACGGCTGGTGGTACTAGCGATGGGGGTAATCGTGTCATCCGCACGAGGAATGCGAATAGCTGATCTACAAAGTCAGAAAGCCTTCATCGCGGGATCCATGGCAGAATTATCTGCTTTGCACCGGAAAGAAGTCAACATACCACTTCCATAGGCCGTGTTCGCGCCCAGGAGGAGTCCGACCACCGCCCAGCAACTAGAGGCCAACATGATTGCGAAGTGAAGACGAAACTCGAAAACAGGAAGTGGAAGGAAGACAGATGTCGAGGAGGGAAATGGGCAATGAGTGTGGGCATGTGCACGATTATGATGAAGTTCTAGGGCTACAGCGTTACTAATAAATTGTATCAACCCTCCACGCATTGCGCCGCGGCGGCTCGACTACTAGTGGGATAAGGCTGTAGGGGTAATGAGGCTTAACCCTTGCCTCTTCGTTGTTGACCAAATGAGCTTGCTGGACATTGTTCTACATTAGAGGGCGTGGTGTGAACAAGATGCTTGAGTTTCATTGATAGACCCCAATGTAGAATGAGATCCGGTGGAACAAGCCTACGCGGCCAGGGAGAGCGCATGCGTTGTCGGGGACAATGGGCGCTTCCTGTCGACCGGATTCCCTAGACCAGCATTGGACAACGCAAATCTCCAGAAGGACTGTGCCTCTTCAGCCTCAGCCCCAAGCGGGCGAACAAAAGGAAATCGAGTCCACTTGAGGAGGAGACTGGAAAACAAGACTTGCTGGCCCACCAATTGGGCAAAGCGCTATGCTGTACTACGTAGCGTAACTCCGGGCACTCCATAAGTTCCCACAAAAGGGGACCAAATGTGTTGGCTGTCTTAGGCTATCGTAGTTACCGTAACAGGGCAAATTGGCCAGTATGGAGCGTGTTAGCTGGCATTGCTGTAGGAAAGGAAGAGTCCCAATTTGGGAAACCTGTGCGGCAATCTACTAAAAGCAGGGGCCTTCACGCACAGGGCCTCGTGAGGCAAAGGCACAGCGCCGCAAGCTTCATCGCACTGGTTCCTATTTCCGGCAATAGGTGGATGCGCCCTCGACTCTGCGGCCGGCTTTAGCAACTCGTCGAGGCCAATGTGGATAGCCCATATAATATGGCACGGCCTCGCAGCAAAACAAAACTAAGCTCTGAGAGAGAGACGAAGGCCAGGAATAAAAATACAGGAGGGACTTATCGCGTAGATTCGAGCCCGCCTCAAAAGACAATTACTTCATCAGTCAGAAACGATCGCCCACAGTCGGCAGGGCAGATTCATGAAGTTCAACAGCGAGTGCAACATGATCGCGCTTGATGGTTGTGGGGCGCTTAGACTACAGCCCACAAGCGTTTCAAATGTTTAGCTAGCAGTAACCCTGGCTCACCATCGGAGTAGTCTCATTCTGGAAGGCCCTCCGGGCATTGTTCCACTGCCATAAGGCTGACCAGCCAGTCACCTTAGATTGACAACTCCACCAGCTGAATCCTTCGAGGCAGTCTCGGGTTCAAGATGCCGTGCAAGCTCGCGGTATATCCGAACATGGCGGCTCTCCATTAAACTAGACATACTTCTTGAAGGTATTTCTACGCTTGATGTCGTGACCATAAGACTTTAATGAGGGAGGGGTGGGATTAGAGACTCACCGGTAATGACCGCTCTTCATCCAAGCCTAGGCTTGGACTTCAACTAGCTTCATTCACCTGAGTTACACCTTTCTCTCCCACCGCTTCGGTCCGCATGTCTAGCGCTCAAGATTAGGCAAACTTCGGGTACTGAACGACCACGCTCAAGGAATCTGACTTTTTCAATGTTTGTGTCGTGTTGAGTGAGTGCGCCCACCCACGGGCGGGATCTTCAACATGCATTCCACCGCAATACTGCTGATTTCGGTCATATCCTGGATCCCAAACAGTCTTGCGTTCAGCGATTATGGCGGCATCGATAGGGCCGTGGCTCGGTCAAGAGGACACACAGATACACCTGCCGCAGTCGTGATCTCCCCGAGTGAATATTTGTAATGACGACGCCAGGTTTCCACTCAAAGACGACATGCTGACGTTGTGCACAGCGAGGGCAACGACGGGCCATGGAGCAGCTTCAACCTCCGAGTCGGAACGCCAAAGCAGGATGTTCGTGTCCTTGTCTCGACCGCATCCCCTGAAACTTTGGTTGTCTTGGAGGAATATGGCTGCACGACGGCAGTCTTTTCCGATGTGCCTTCCGACTGCGCAGTATCAAGGGGCAACCTGTTCACGCTAAATGAATCGACGACTTGGTTAGACGCGGGCACCTTCGCTATCAATGGGAATGGTGTCGGTCTCGAGGCCAACCTAGGCTACTACCAAAGAGCCGAGTTTGGCTTGGAAACTCTTGGTATAGGTCTTGTTGACGGCAGCACTGGACCTACTCTTGAGAACCAGACCGTTGCCGGCATCGCCTCGACGTCGCCATTTTACCTGTACGAAGCCCTACCGAATTGTTATGCCCTTTAACTAACCAATCCGTCTCTAGGGGCATCTTTGGATTGAATACTCAACCGGTCAACTTTAGCACACTGGGTAATTACTCAGCACCATCGTTTGTAACGACGTTGAAGGACGAGGACATTATCCCGAGTCTCAGTTGGAGTTACACGGCAGGAGCCAAATACCGTACGTGCCATTTGTTTGCAGCTCCCATGTCATTGCCTTCTAACTGTGTATTTGTCTGAAATAGGTCTTAAGCAAGTGTACGGTCAGCTTATTTTCTCTGGATACGACACGTCCCGGTTCACCGAGAACTCAGTGAGCTTTAGCATGGCCGACGACGTCACACGCGACCTTGTCGTTGCTCTTCAATCGATATCATACAGCGGATCCGACAAAAGCACCCTCCTATCTTCGCCAATCAACATCTTTATCGACTCAACTGATCCCAATCTCTGGCTCCCGGCGGATGTATGCGACGCATTCGAGTCAGCCTTTGGGCTCACCATGGACAATTCAACTGGGCTATACCTGATCAACGACACACACCACAGTACTCTCGTCGCCACGGATGCAGAAGTATACTTTCAGCTCTCAGATGTCCTTGAAGGTGGAGATTCCGTCACCATCGTTCTCCCATACGATGCCTTCGCCCTCCAGGCAGAATACCCGCTAGTTGAGAACACCAGCTACTATTTTCCACTTAAGCGTGCTGCAAATGCGACGCAGTACACACTAGGTCGGGTATTCCTTCAAGAAGCGTAAGCACAGACATCTGCTTCATTTATCCAGTGAAATTCACCATGTGAGGGGGATTCTAACAATGAACTCTAGTTACCTATCAGCCGATTACGAGCGCCAGCTTTTCAACGTATCACAATGCACCTGGGTCGAGGGAGCAGACGAGAACATTGTGACCATTACATCCATAAACTCGACTTCAACTTCGTCTTCGTCCCCCTCATCCTCGGCTATTAAAAACACAGTAGCTACATCCAAAGACTCTTCTCTTAGCGGCGGTACTATTGCAGGTGCTGTTATCGGTTGCCTGGCCCTCCTGGGATTTGTTGCTGCAGGCTTCTTCTTCTTACGCCGGCAACGAAAAGCGGCGACGGCTAGTGCTAGCGATGCAGTGGACACAACGCCCAACTCTCCCGAGTCTGGACTTGAACACGTCGATATCGCTATGGACCAAAAAGGCAAATTGGCCGGATTCATGGGCGAACTTGAGGGTGATGACCACCTGGTTCATCAATTGCATGAGGAACCAACCACGCCTGCATTCCAGCCCCAGTTATTTGAGTTGCCAGGGAGTCTTGGTAGGAGGATGGAACTAGACGCTGTGTCTACGGCCACTGGGACATCACGGGATAATTGAACATTATACAACAACTAGGGATCACCGTCGGTTAGCCAGGCTGGTGAGAGGGCGAGTGATTCCTCCAGGACCAATATTGGTGATAATATAGAACAAGAAAGACCTCACACTCCTAGTGTCGAGATGAGTGTACCTGAGTGGCATCCTGAGAGAGTTTGGGATCTTGGTGGTGTGAGAAAAGTGCGTACGTCATCGTCCTGCTGATGATGTATGCCATCCCAGTCAGGTATAGTCTAATGCTGGATAGAAAGACCGAGCCTCCGTATCATTCGTGAAGGATTCTTATCCTTGCAACTAAAATGATAAAAGGGGGTCGTCTGGCAAGTCTCTCCCTAACTTAAGTCCTACATATCCCCCAAAAACGGGTCGGGAGCTGTCGCTGCAAGTTCCACTCTGACAACCAAACTCAAAGTTTCCGACGCACCCGGCTTTTGTCCGACCGATCGTAGGCTTGATGGACTCTTTCACACCTCTATCATGGTGGCAGAGCCAATGGAGCCATGCAGATGCTCCAATAGTATATACGGCGACTGCCGTAGCGATCGTGGCCCTGCTCTCCTTATCTCGCCGCTGTTTGAGCCCGATTTATCCCAAAAACATACCGAATCCTCTCCAGACCACTATCCCAAGCCTATCAGAAAACGAGATACAGCAACTTGACTACAAGCCTGATGCGCTGCCGGGGGCTAGAGACGTCCAAACTCCAGTCCGTCCCTCCGCTAATTCGATAGCTAGGCTAAGGATAGCATAAGCTGACACAATTTCAAACTGATCAGTATGGGTCTATTCGTGTATACGAATGGGGGCCCGAACACGGCCAGAAGGTCCTTCTAATCCATGGGATAAGTACGTCCTGTATGACACTGGTCAACGTCGCTTTTGCGCTGGTATCCAAGAATTGCCGCGTTATGCTATTTGTAAGCTGCAGCTACCGGAATGCCGACAGTTTTGGGAGATTCTAACCCATATTCTAGGACCTCTTCGGTCGCGGCTTCACCGATGGAGTCGGCGATTTACCTCACGACGTGCGATTGTACACGACACAAATTTTGCTCGTTCTCGCCTCGTCGTCACTCTCCTGGACCGGGCAGAATGAGTTCAACTTAGTCGGCTACTCTTTCGGCGGCGCCATCTCCATCGCCTTTGCCAACGCCTTTCCGGCCCTTGTCAAGTCGCTTGTCCTACTCGCGCCGGTAGGACTTGTTCGCACCGTAGATCTCACCCTTATGAGCAGACTCGCTCTATCGGGCTGGGTCCCGGAGAGATTACTGGCTGTAATAGTCAGACGGCGGCTACAAAATCCCATCTCTAAGGCTGCGGTGAAGCCGCGGTCTCTCGTCCAAGTTGAGGTGTCCGCCGCGGTCGCTGAAGCAGTCTATCCGCCGTCACACTCGAAGTCTCCCGCTGCCCCCGAGCCAGACGTCCTGAATTCTGTGAGGTGGATGTTAAAGCACCACGCAGGCTTTGTTCCGGCGTTTATGAGCTGTGCTCGGTACGGGCCGGTGGTCGAGCAGCAAGACTTGTGGCGGCAGCTCTCCTGCAGGGATCCAGGTCAGACTGTTATCATATTCGGCCACGAGGATATGATTGTTTGTGCAGGCAATTATGCGGCGGACGGGCTTCCCCTCGTAGGCGGGCGGGAAAGAGTTGTGTGGGCTACCGTGGGTGGAGGACACGATTTCCCAACGACGCATACCAACGAGGCGTTGGCAGTGATTTTTCAGGCCTGGGGAGTTTAATCAGATTGACACTTGTCAATTTGATTGGAGCACGATAGAATATGGAGGAATGGTCAATATACTTCTAGGCTTGCGCGATTGCTAAGCCTGTATCTACTACGTACGTTTGACCATCAGCTGCAACCTTTCCGCCATCAGGTACAGTACACCCACAACCCAGGTTGGCTGGACTTGCTAGACGATGCCCAATTTGGCCATGTCATCGCTGAATCAGCAGATTTTTTATGGACTAAACCCGGCCTTTTCATAGTCATACACGTAGGTGAAGCCGAATGCGAACAAGCGATTGGGATACACCTTGCGAACCTCGGTGTGAAACTCGGCGATGTCTTTTCATACTGTTCCGAGTCAGTCTTTCGTCAAGAATAACTTCATATTGAATCTCATCTGGCGCACCCATTTTCGCCCAAGTCATGTCTCCCAGCGGTGCAGCCAAAACGGGTCGTTCAACGATTGTTTTGACAGTTGGACGCTACATGTACTGCCATTCTTTGGACCTAGGCAAGTCCGAATCGAAAAAGATATCTCTGCCAGGATAGACTTCACGATTCGACGCCTTTCTTCCAGCGAAGTTCCAAAAGCCGTTGCCTTTGACGTACATTCGTCGTATTGCTAGTTATTTGCCCTTTCTCTGGCAGCTTCGTTAAAGGTCATCAAGCCGCCTCTCGACTTCCATTGATCCCGTGCTTCTATGTATTGCTTACTCTCAACCGTGGCTTCTGCAACTGCTTCGGTTAATGTATTTATGTGCTTAGTGTCTCCAATAATGTATTCGTGACCTCAAGGGTCAATGGTGCTAATGATGAATTGTGACTTGTCAGTGTCACACCGATACATGAGTAGCGTGTTGCCCTAAGCTCCAGTCAGGTATGCGTTACACAAAAATTTCAATGGGTTCGTTTTCTACCCCATAACATCGAATTGCATTCGGGCAGCACTCATCTCGACAAATACTCGCTTGTCGGAACCACAATCGCCCCTCTCCAACCGTGGGCTTTTTCAAACCAGCCATATCCCGTGTCAATGAATGTCTTGTTACATCTGGGTAAGTTGATTATACCTGTTGATGCTTGGCTATCTGTGATATAACTACGGGCTCAATTGTGCTGAAGGTCTTTCACAGGTACCATTTCTGGCATGATTGTTAAGGATATCTGAAAGCTTGTCTCCTTAAAGACTAGATGCATAGGTAGTTAGAATTGTGTTTCGGAGCGCTGCAATGGCTTTTGCTGAATATGGTCTAGCTTTTGACAATTCGAGGAACATAATGTGCACAATACTAGCTGACCTTATTAGAAGGGAATGTCTGGGATCTTGCCATTCCTTCTGAATGGCAGCAACTTGATTTCGAAATGCTGCGTCTTCGTCACCTAAATCGATTTTGATATTCGGCGTATGGTGGTCTATCTTAGTGATATTTCTTGAGATGAAAAGCTTCTCTGTAACTAATGGGAACACGGGAAAAAGAGAGCCACGAGGTATTTATTATATGATACCTAACTTAGTAACTAATTCATGATTATTAAGACTTAGCGATCTATATTATAAGGCTAACAATTATATCTTCAAATATTTACATCTTTTCAGTCGTATATACAATACTCCAATTCTTTTTACTGGTATGGAAGTTAAGTTCTTCACTCTCTAACCTAGTACTAAGCAATGAGGCTTTTTCTTGCTAGTCGCCGCTCCTCCGTCGCTACCATATCTGCATAAATTCAGTCAGCTTCCGGTTCGCACTAATCCAACAGGGTTACTTACCCATCCAAAGGTCTTGACCTTGGTATTCTTCTTTGTGAATCTTCTTCTGAATGCGATGCCCAGGGTTTTCAGGGTCAGCAACCATTACAGTCTGCCATCGACCACTTCCCTTCTTAGCATCGCTCATCTCAAAGGCCGCAGAGACGAGAAGAACGGCGAGAGTAAGTCCCTGGGCGTAGACACGAGCTTGGACGACTTTGTTCGCAGTATTCAGTGGCGATCGACTGACGATTGCGAACGCAATACCCATTGAGGCAAGCCATGATGCAAAGACGACAGAGTACCTATTCTCTCGTCCATACTCGAGGAATCGCTCGTAGGCAGACTCATTCTCTCGAATCATTTGGATATTGCGAGCAGCGTCGTCGGTGTAGTTTCGCCTGGGGTCCTGGGCGATCTGGTGCGCTATGCTCCAGCGCTCGGCGTTGACCATGGCACCAAAGGTGCCGGACGAGGTGACAAGGAAAGCCCGAAACGGGAGGGTAAGACCCCGAAACGTTGGATACCGCCGGGACGCAAAGTAAACGCCGCCAAGGCCGAGCCCGAGACATAATGTGCCTCCAATAATTCCACCCTTGAGGACCTCGGCGTAGTGCGCTTCCTCTTCTGCCTTGGTGAGAATCTTCATGACTGCTGTTGATTCGAAGTGAAGAGTGGGAAGAAGCGGTAATAAGATAGGTGAGATGGGATGAGATACTGGTGAGCAGGGGGAGGGAGTACTGGTGAGATGGGGTCGGGCTTTTGTACGTTAAAAAGGCAAGAAGCTGTGATCATGCGATCGTTACAGGAGAAGCCGGAAAAATCGTATTCAAGGCTGGGTCTCGGGCAAAAACGGCATGAAAGCAAACTCGCCTCGTCAGACTTAATAATGCGGCAACTTGTTGGACTCCGCGCCGCAATGTTGCGGCGATGTGATCCATTTCACGAATTGTTGTGGCGTGTAACTTCGCCGCACATGCCGCATATGCCGCAACGGCGCCGCCCGAACCCAGCAATGCCGCCATGCCGCAACGCCGCAATCCCGCAATTTCTCATATCGCATGATTCTGCAAAAATAATATTGACTGTGTGACTTGCCACAACAGTTCACTGCTCAAGACCATTCACAGAGCAAGACCCAGGAGGATTAATGGGCTATATTTATTCCCAACCTGCCTCTGATACCGTCTGCTCTTGACGATATGCTGCACCTATGCTTCTGTGCTACCACGTCGACGCAGCCGGGCGCTGTCTATATGCCCACTGCCAGTGCCATCCTGGCTACGCTCTTGGTCGCTGGTATGTTGCGACCGGTATCGGTATACTGTAAGGACCTTGGGTAGTACTACATTAGTTGAGTTTTAATTATCTCAGCGTTGCAGGCCACTCGCCGTCTACGCATCGTAGATGGATGAGTAGTCTCATCACATCAATCAATTTTCCTGCGGCAGCACTGATAGCCGGCTTTGCATCAGATTCTTCGATTCAGGGTGATTGTTTGACGGTTATTTTACGCGCGAGTCTAAACAAGCTGCTTCCCTCTTCTGGCTGACAATGCGAGATGTCGTCAAGGCCAGGAGGTGCAATCAGATTTTGCGACTCGGGATCACAACCAGACACAGAACGAGGAAACCACTGAGGCACCACCTCCCCACCAACAAGATGACTTTGGAGTGATTCCGGAACCAGTCCCCGGAGAACTTGACCAGGAACCCGTTTTACGTCCGGAGCAAAGCCATGAAGCTGAGCTATTAAGTGATTTCTTAGCTGTGGCCACAAACCTGCCTTGGTGGAATGCACTGACGAACAAGGGGCTATATGGCTGGTTGACCCAACAAACTCCTTCTCACCGAAGACAGTTGTTAAATTTGCAGTCAGGGCGGACATTGTTGCCGACAAGAAGCCGAGGGAAGCAAGAAGCACCCAGTAGCTGCCGAGATACTCAATTCAATCGGATCCCGAGAACTGCTACGATGCCGCGAGGCAGAATCCGGTCAAGGGAGAGACTTGAATTGGGCTTAGGACGACGAGCAAGGACCAAGATAAATACCTCAGTAAGATTTATGCCGATCCAGGGGACGAACTACCCTGAGATATTAGCATCTAAATAGCACAGGGCGATCAGATGCTAGAAGAAACAGGGGATCAGCAAATGTCTCGTATGACCACATTGGGGCTTTGACAGCTACAACTATCCATGCCACTCTGCCGACTCTTCCAGAGGGCAGTCTCATCCCACACGGCAAGCCTATCACCGGCGGCGATAGCAGCAATGACAACTCCTTCGTCCTGCTTTCAACGTATGACACGCGAGCCGACCTAGACCCACCCGTCCATGGGCTGGCAAAAACCTCTTCATGCGACTCCTTTGTCTCGTTTCTGCCCTCTGACTTCTTGACGCTAAACGGTTACAGCGAGCCTGTGCCAGAGAAACCGGCAATGTTTAGTCTCTGTGAAGAGGGTGACTCGAGCCAGATCCTAGTAGAATCTAGTATGAACACAGAGATCGTATAGCTAGTCTATTCTTTGAAGCCAAACAGCAAAGGGGCGCAGGAGATATCCGTGTCCGTGATCGACATCAAGGCGGAGTTGTTGAAGAACAAGTTCATAACAAGCTCATCCCTTCGATAAACATTCAGGTCAAGGCCATCCTAGTTGAGGTGCAGGCCAGTGCCGCCTCTGGGTTTAACTGCACTCTCTTCCCGCATGTGACCTTGTTCAACGCCATCTTTCTACCGTCATTCTTGTTCTCGAGGCTGTCAGCTAGGATAGATCTTGTCAAGTACCGGTATATGGTTAAAGGCATGCCACGAAGCCTTAGGTGATTTGAGGAGATTGACTAGTTGTCCCGGAGAATATGGATGGAGTCTCCAAGGTCGTCAGGTTAGATATATCAGTAGATCCGGAAGATGTCTCACGAGATAAGAAAAAGATCCCCCCTCCCAGTCGAACAGTCTCCTGAATCAGGAAGATCTGTCTTTTGTTGCCTCGATCATCAAGTTCGATTCGTTGAGCACGTCGTATGGGCAGAGAGATACGCACGCCGGCGTCAAGCAGTATCTCCGCGTGCGACTCAACATCCTACCGAAGCCGCCAAGGTGCAGATTGTTAGAGAGATAGACAAGCTTTTTGATGCTATAGGCTGTCTGTTTGTGCAGAACAAAGTAAACCCTAGCACCTGAAGGCAGATTGCGAGCGAAGTTGATGCCATAAACCAGGTGAGTATTCGTTCCGTGGCAGTAGTTTACGGATAACGATGTACGAGCTGGGGCAGAAACTGTCCACTCTTCCTCTTGCGTCCGCGGTCCATTTCGAGAAGGCAACATCCAAAGCGCAGGCCAAAAGGATACATATATAAATCGGCCGGCGTCACCACTACGGAGGCGGCAGATGAGCAACCTGTGCTCCGAGTGGGCTACCACATCATTATCGTCTCGTAGAGATATATTGTACCCGACCAGGTCTCAGCGAAGCAACAAAATTCAACGCCGGCCTGCTGCTCTCACCAGGAGAAGAACCGGTTGAGACTCAGGATGCCAATGCAGGCAACTCTGGCGCAACGTTTGGCACGCCAAAAAGTCGGTCAGGCAGCTCAGCATCAATGACGTGGGCATACAGGTCAAGGACACGTATCTGCACATCCTACTGGGCGCAACAGGCTCGCTAAAGATGCAGGTGGAGCTTTCGAGCAACTCGTACATCCTCATCCCGAGCTGCCGGCTCAATACCTATATAGTGGTTCTTAGACAAGGTGTTCCGTCAAAACCTGACCGTATTCCAGTAAAGAATCAAGATTGACCGAGACTGGCGAGTGCATATTCTATGGGTTGTCTGAAAACAAAAATGCGAATCGTTGATTTCGTTGGACGCATGAAGATAACCTATAAGGGTATATCTTGACGTTGAGATATGGTGCTATGATGAGGTTGTTAGCATTAGGTTTGGAGCAGAAGCGGGTGTTTTATTATCGATGACATCTGTAAGTCCCAGCTCTGAGTGAAGCCTATAATATACCAGAACTTCATCCATCCCCAGTGTAGTACAAGGATAATACGAGGTAGTTACGTAGGAGTCGAGGTGGAGAGCTGTGGTCTAAGGCGGGGGAGTCGGCTTAAACGCCGCATAGTCCGGTATGCCCGGTGAAATCCGGTATGCCCGGTGAAAGCCGGTATGCCTGGTGACAGCCGGCATGCCTGGTAACAGCCAGTATGCCTGGTGACAGCCGGCATGCCTGGTAACAGCCAGTATGCCCGGTGAAAGCCGGTATGCGTAGCAATGCCCGGCTTAGTGATGTGCTGTACCGTCTTATGATCTGTAATAAGTATTATAAACCTAGACCTATCTGTAATTGTGAAACAGACTAGTACGACGGAGAAAACCAATAAGCGCAGAGATCGTCCTAGTTGAGGTCCTTCACACTATGGCTGATAGTGGCTCAACCAGGGATGCACCCAGTAGACTGATCCTCTTACACTACAATTGCTTTAGGCTATCCTAGATCGTGGGGCAGTAGAGGAGTAACTGACTGAGGTAATTGGGGAGAACGTTTTGAGAGTTCGAGAGCGTATTGTAAAGACCCGCAATCAGATGCAGAAGAAGTTACTCTGTCAACCTGTTGAAGATTGTGGAAAGATCGGAAGTGATGGGGGCACGAGCTACGACTGATACAAGACCTTGATCCGGCAGCTACATTAGGGTTGGATTGGTATAGAGTGCCGCACCTTAAAGGGGGTCTTTATTCGTCAGATGAAGGTTTTGGGGATGCTCATCATTCGCTCCGTCGTATTGATTAATGCCACTGTACCCATGCTGCCTCCATACGGATCCATCGTGCTGACATTGAGTCACGCCGTGACATTATGCTGCATGGGGGCTTAGCCCACCAGGTCACTACATATGACATTCTATATAAGTTACTAGATTCCTCTCAATACTCGATTAAAAGCACATATTTATATATCTCCCATTGCACAAACAAACAGGCCAAGGGTAAGTCGTTTGGCTTTCCTTCTTAGGCTATCGCTGTCTTGTCTTGTTAATTACAATCTAACACAAACAAGGAACTCTGAGACACATTACACTCTCTCAATATTCCATTCCATGTCGCCATTATGGAAGCGCACATTGTTTCAGAATCGAATCCTCTTCCGTCAAGCATGCTGCGACACATTGCTCTTTCCGGTGGTTTAGACGAAATATCCAACAGCCCTGACTCCGTGCGTCATTATATCTTCTGGCATGGGATGCGTGATAAGAACAACAAACTAGTCAAGGCAATGCTCTTCTTTATCTACCAAACCACGCGGCATGGTCCACAAAGAGGATTTCGTCTTTGTCTAATTCATGACGGATTCCACATCGACTCCGCTGTTAGGATTGAGGGTAGTGAGGAAGATGACATTGATCGGTTGGAAAAGCACATTCCCGAGGGGCACATGGAGGTTGTGGCTCTGGGACAACCGTCTCCTTACAGTACTTGAGGATGATGGAGATTTGTTTAGATGGAACTCCTGTTGTCTCCTTTGATCTTCCCATAAATTTATCATGCTGTCTCCACGATTCTCTCTTATACTTCTAGCTTTCATGGAAATGAACTTTTGCATCTAAAAGAACTAACTAGGCGTGCTAGTCGACGTCCAGAATTCGATCTGCCCTCCAAATTGATCCTTGATACTCTTGAGTGAGAAAATAACAGCTTCTATTCCCGGCACCGACCGGTTATCTTATATAATAGGACTGTAGGAACTAGGGACCCCTTAATATTATCTTAGGACATATCTATCCATCCTTTATCAGTCTCCCTCCTCCTGGCCCTTTAGTCCCGAGCACTAGGAGTGATCCCACCAGTAGAGCCTTTCAGCTGATGGCATCTGGGGAGGAAATTGGGGTGACCACCCACTGGTACTGGTCCTTCAGACAGGGAATTAGTCATTACACCATCGGCTTCATGGAAGAGGTGGACGAAACCTGTGTTTGGCTATTGCCTTGGGAACTTGTACTTGGCTTTCCACCTAATCTATCTAATACGCCGTTACTCTAATAATAGTCACTGTAGATCAATGAGGTACTGATATCCACTGATACTAGATGAAGGGCTTCAATTTCCTGTAGCCTTAAGCCAATCATGAAAAGATATATCCCTAGTCGCAAACAGAAACGCACCCAGCACTAGAAATCCCGAGCCAGACAATGACTCAATTCAACGTCCGAATTTCCTTGCCCTTCAACTCTGCGTCAGCGATACGGTCATTGGAATCCCCTGGTAGCGTCTTGGTGTCACTCCTTATCCGGTCGCGGCACCTTTCCTCGCATACGTTCATGCTCAAGCTGGAACATGACAGTAACGAACGAATCTAATTTACTGAGATAATAAGGCCTATCAGCTATATGATTCTCTGTCAGAGAGCCTACGAACCAAGAGGTCATCGGGTCCAAAAACAAGATTGTAACCAAGGACTACAGGACCAGCAGCCGTAACTACATGTCTGGCAAGATCACTGCATTTTGGTACTGGAGCGCTGAAGGTCAAGGTAAGTACCACCACGCTCAAGATTACTGGACCAACGGCTTCTTCCAAGTCTGTGAACTTGACGGCTACGTCTACGATTGCGTGTTTGAGGGTAATTCATCCCAAAATTAACATTGAAAACGTGCCTGACGGCTTCACTGCTGTGCATATTGCGATGGACGACAATGGCACGATGCTTAGGTGCACGGTTCAGTCAAAAAGGACTGCAAGTGTCTCCAAAGCACTAGCCACGGTTTTTTTGGAAAGTGTGGTACTGTCAATGCCATCTGAGCTTGGTAGGCAGAGTGCCATGCCATTGCAGGATTTTCGATAAACACCTGCTGGTTTAGGAAATCGCCGAGTCACCGCTTACATTAGGCTGCAATAAGGTTATAAACTTTCGCCCTAAACTTGCTGTTACCGCCTGATGGTCACTTTGTCCTAAGATCTTCGCTCCACAAGGCTGACTCTGATAGCATATGACATTTCAACATACCAGCAGAGGCAAAAGTCAAAGAGATCTATCTGCCTAAGCAAACCATAAGGGGGGCGAGGACTAGGGATACCTTTTTGACGTCATAACCCTCAATTAGCGAGTAATTCACCGTCATAACTAGACCTCCTTCCTAGCTTGGTTTAGTGGCAGTCCCAAGGGGGAGTTTCGGGAGGGAGACAACAATGAGTGTTTGCGATCCTTGTTATTCTTGTACCCCGCAGAGCTAATCTTGGTGATATCGGTACTTCCTAGCTGAAAAAGCGTGAAGCCGAAGTCAGCCTGCCAAGTGCAAGCCCCTGTTCTTCAGTCCCTGCGCCCCTTTTGCCAAGACATAGCTTGTTGCTCTTATTGGCTAATTTCACAGCCAGAGCCTTGAAGCCCTTGTCATTCTTCCTTCAAGGCTGAATGTGTGGATGAGCCAGCGCCTGATTCATTGGGGTAACCCTTGAATCGTTGTAAACGCCCGTGTACAAAAAGGCAGCGAATTCTCGTACAGCCGCTGCACAAGTCACCGCGTCTATCAATAAGAATTATTCCTGCTTTACATCGACACTCATCATGCAGTTCAAGACCCAGCTCATCCTGGCCGCCGCAGCTGTCACAGCCGCAGTCGCCGACAAAGTCGAGCCTCGAGAAGTTAACGTAATTCACATCTTCGAGAAGCTCCACGTTGCAGCTCCGGGCAGCGCCAATGCCGTCATCAACTACAGCCCAAACAAGCGCGACGTAAATGCGATTTTCCCTCGCGCCGATCTCTCCGAGTGCAAAGACATGGCTAGGGACCTCCTTAAAGGCGCACCCACTGCGGGTAGCAATCTCGACGACTGGGCTGAGAGTCTCACCCTTGCTGGCACCACCACCAACCCCTGCAGCCTCTACGCACCGTCGTCTCTGTCAGAGGAGCTCATGGACTACATGACTGAATTTGTCGACTGGCTCGTCGATATTCAGGACGACGCTGCTGAATTTGTCGAGGAGTGCAGCCAGTATGGCAATGGAGAGGCAGTTGACTCATGCGAAAGCGCCGGCACTGTCTTCTTCACCAAAAATAACCAGACGGAGACTGTTCGCCTCGAGCCCATCATTGCCTCCGCGACAGCTGCAGCCGGTGATGATAATGATAACAGTGCTGCTCATGGTTGTACAATCACTCTTACTGCTGCTGTTGCTGTTGCTGTTGGCGCAGTTAGTGTTATAATGGGTTTATAAGTGTTCAACATGCTTGAATTGTTATATAAGGCTTTGCATATTTCTATCCCTCTTTGGGTGTCTTATTAGATTAATATTGTATGCTTAGAACACAATGTTACAGTTACTAAGATTTATAACTTATTTAACATGAATGGTGACACTAATCTCCTTAAACTAGGCTGCAGTGAGACTAGAGTCGCTACCGTTACTGTGGACGTCCTTAAGCACTTGATAGGCCTCGTTGTCCTTGCCGTAATACACCAGCCACTGCGGCGATTCTAGCATAAGCAGCAAGATGCTAATAGTCAGGAGAGACAGAACAGCTTGCCCCTAAGAAACGCAAACATCAAGTTAGAACAACAGAAATCGTAAATCTTCACCAGATGAAACTCACTAGAGATAATACTCTCCAGGCCCATGTGTTAGGAGTCTCTGAAGTCCTGAGAATTAGACCTCATGTCGCGGTGGCTGCGAGATACCACGAGGCCATGTACAACCCTCCCATCCAAGCTTGAACATTCTCGCATCAGAGAATTGGCCGGCAAACAGCCCACCGATGATGGAGGCGACATTGATGATTGCAACGTTGAGACCGATCATTTCCGATCTGAGGGAGAAATTGTCCAAAGCAGTGAGATAGCAATGTTGAAAGTCGCCAATTTCTTCAATAGGAGTGAATAAGTCAAACGTGGGGAAGAGCTTGGTAGACTCCTGTCAATCCGAGGCGCTGGTCATGACTGTACCAGTAGCAGTAAACTAGACTTGTTGCTACCCCACGTCTACCAGCTTATCGACCGAGTCAGGAAGGTGTAGCGGCGTGAAGATCCGGTACCATTCAGACGCCCACTATCTCGTCTCTGGGGGCACGGCTCTGCTGTACTGGAGAGTTACATCCTTGATGAAACATCCACATCAGGGGGCGTCTATCTCACCGGCGACCATAAGTTGTCCCCTGAGGCTGTAGGAGCAGTGACGTTGGACTAGGATTTGCTTGTGGGAACACTTCATCGGCCAGACCGTTACATCAGGGGCTGCTGACATGGGAGGAGTTCTCCCTTCTCTCGGTCGTCGGCAGATACTACTCATCTCTCTATCATTGAACTTCTGCTGTCATCGTTCCTCTTCCAGCATCGTTAGAGTCGATTATATGCGGGGGAGACTCTATCGTATCTATGACGCCTGTTGGGTCACATAAAGGGTTCTCTCCCGCCCCCAGTCCAAGCCTAAAACTCTCCGTGTGTGTCTCGTGTCAACTGATAAGGTGAGCCGGTTGAGGGAGTTGAGGATCAACCCTGAAGTCAGAATATTTTTGAGTTTGTCTTTATGGACACTGTGCCATGTTTTCAGTTCTCTGTCGCTGGTAGCAGTCGTGTAGGAGATCTAACTGGAGTCGTAGATTCCCCATGACGGTCTGATGTTGTGTTATTTTGCTCTAAGAAGTCCGAGGCTCTATGGACAATCATTCGTGCCCCATCTAGAATCTCTGGGTCGATCAGAAATGTCTGGTGTTCTGGTATCTTTTTCTTCTCTTTATCCGTTAGGTCGGGGAAGATCTCATGGAATCGTACAGCTCGAACTCTCATAATCCTGTTCTACTTCTGTAACTAGACTTTATAGATATGACCTGTGTTTCCCTCCATTCCGATGAACTATCCCTTTTGCGACTGAAGCTTCGTCGGGAAAGCACCATGTAGCCCATCTGTTGACCCTCGCAGCAGTGGACAGTTTCCACTCTGCCAGGCGAAGACTACATTCCGCTCTGCGTTTGCTATCGCATTTCGGGGTTGACATTGCTGTTCATCGGAATCTGGAGGATCAGGATCCTCCAGAATCCCTTAGGTCTGAAGGAGGAAACTGCTTCTTTCCCTTTTTCCTACTATTAGATTGATGTACTTAAGACCGTTCTTGGTCTCCCCAATTAGCAAGAAGTGGAAGAGGTTTTATCCTACTACATCTTGGTCCCTCAGAATTTAACATTTGCTCCGGTATCCTCAAATCGGTTGAAAGGTTCGTATACCTCGCGCACATGCTTTTCTGAGATTCCAATACACAACTGTCGAAATAATTAGGAATTGACTGGTAGATCCCAAACTTCTTTGGTAGCTTCTTTCAGGATTGAGGTAAATCGCCCAGTCCCCCAAGGCTTGGCACCGAGGGTCACCTCGGCTCGAAACAGCAGATGGGAATACTGGGCGCTCGCTTATTAAGTACGTTAGCTAAAGTTAGAAGATGTAAGTTAATAGGTTGCTTAAAGTTATATAGTAAAGCCAGCCGGAATGTAGTCGTTAAACTAGGCCTCTACTAACCTTGTACCCACTTCTGGTCTATAGCAACTCCTGCCATGGGGGACCAAATATAGGGCCCCCGGCTCAGGCTGGCTCACCACCGGCTCAGACTAACTCAGGGAATCTCAGGGAAGTTCAGGCTACAGTAGCAAGCGCTCAGTTCCAAGGAAGGAAGGGGAACTCTTAATGTCGGTTTTGGGGTCTTGCGTTCCGTGTTATCAGACCAGATACAATGAAACTCAATTGTCAAGTATGCGTGTTGGGAAAGCCCATGCCCCAGCTTGAGGGCCTGTTACTGCTATAGGGGTAATTGAGTTAAGCAGAACCCAGCAGCACAACCAAACGCGCGCGAACACCCCGGGAGACTTGCACAAATTCATCAAGTCTCGTTGGCTTGCCCGTTACCTCATGGCCCTGCTGGCTGGCATCAATCCTACTACGGCACGTATCGGCTCTTTCTCGCTGACCATAAGGAAGCTGCCCCGGAAGCTGTCGTGTTGGCATACTCTTCTGATTTATCAGTCAAGCTGCCAGACGGTGTCTAAACACACAGTGCATGATGGAAATACTATGGAACCTAAACAGCCCCAAAACAAGTCTACTCATTGCACCACTTGACATCGCCATCTGCGCATGTGACGCCTATCGTTTAATCATATTCTTCAGTAGATCAACTCTTCTCCCAGCTGACTCTGGTTTGACACCAAACTGGTCAGCATACCGGCTTCGATGGTTTAAGGTCTTCTGAAGCGCCTTGTTGCCTCGATGCTGACGAGCCATCGTACCAAGGATCTTGGGCGCTTAATTGAGTTGCAAGCTGCGAATGAACCCAAGACCTGAGAGTCCCCCAGTACTGAAAACGATGTCACAACCCGTCAGTCCTGCTTCGCCAGCACAATGAAGTTGCATCAAAGTCTAGATGTTCATAGTATCCTACATGTACACAAAGCCCGTTTCAATTGCGGGTCAGACACTGCTGCCATTGCCAACAAAACTCAGAAACCAAATAATGCCGCTCGCATCTAGTCCTCGCCTCCTCAAACACAGAAGCCATCTGCTCTCGGAGCATTGGCGCCCTTCCAGCCGATGTGCATCAAGTTTTAGCAACCTGAAATACCCAGGGCCGCTGCCGTCACGGAGCCAAGGCCGACCCAGGCGCGCATGGCATTGATGATGGACACGTCCCGGTGAACACGCGTGTATTTCCCGGCCGTCAAGACGCCTCCTCCATAGCCACACTAGGTTGGACAGTTAGCTAGAACAAACACAGGAAAAGCATTCATAGTGACTTACAGCCGACGCCACGTAGGCTTGATCATAGGCCATGCCGAGACATCCACTTGCGGATTGGCTCCCCGTATACAGCGCGCAGTCACTCTGGCCATCAGGGAAGCCAGAGGCGCCGTTAGATGCAAACATATAGCTGCTCAGCACCAGTTTAATTTTCCAATCGCCATCGGTGCGGGTAAATAGCTGGACCTCAAAGGACCGATGCTTGGAAACGTCTTTGTCCTTGACCAAGACGCTTCCTGTGTCGCCCATATCTCTGCTCGAAGAGCCAGGCGATTGCTGGTCGTGGTCATCGTTCTGGATGGCGAACCGCGAAGCGGGAATGACCCAGGAGCCACAGGCGGGAAACTCTTTAGGATAATCAGAGCTCCAGATCTTGATCTTGTCAATGTCGGTAGAAGAGAGCCCGGCCGCGGATAGGACGTTGTTGAAGTTGGTGTACCAACTCCACTCGCCGCCACCACAGGCAAGCAGGTCCTTCTCACCACCGAGGATGACCTCGTTCCATGAGATGAAGTCTGCAGGGAAGTCGCCTCCACCTAGTTTCTGCTTGACGCGCTTGTAGATCTGCGCCATCATGGCTGGGCCAATGTGCTTGGCAGCGTCGACGCGGAAGCCAGACGCACCAAGAGACAGGACATCGACGAGGTACGTCGCAATTCTATCTTGAACATATGGCTTTTCCGAGTTCAAGTCGGTCAGTCCTACGAGCCAGCCCTTGGTGATGACTTGCCCATCTGTCCACGAGCTGAGCGACCGCTCACAGTGGAAGTCTGTGGGACCATACGGCACGGCCGGGAATTCGAGCGTCGGCCGCGTACCGGAAAAGGGGTTGATCAAGTATGTCTGACCCCAAGTGTAGAACGGCGACCCGGCCGTGCCGTTATGTCCCGTATACAGGGAGCAGTCGGTGTTGCGGTGGTTTTGGACATCGTTGCCGTTGCCCGACATGTGGTTCAGCACGGCGTCAAAGTACACGCGGACCCCAACGGCACGGCAGGTCTGGATCATGCCACGGAGTTCAGCACGCGATCCCATACGTGATTGCAGCCGGTACGAGACGGGCTGGTACACGAAATACCACGGCCGGAACTGGTTGTCAGGCTCGTAATAGTTGGATCCCCAGACATGTTCCTGCGGCGGCCAGATCTTGAGGCCCATATACCCAGCCTTGCTGAGAAAGGAACACTCTTTCGCAATGTCTGCATACGGCCAACCGAAAAGCTCAACGATGGCACCCTTCTGGCCATCACTGAAGGAGCTCTGCCCGCCGGCAATGGCGGCATTCTCCCAGAGGAAGTAGAGCGGATCCAGGGTCAGTACCGACCCGCTGCTACCGTAGACGGCGATGTTGAGTCCACCCTTCGTAGACTGGGTGGCCTGATGGATGTTACTGCTCTGGTTCGCGCCATTGAAACTATACGTGAGCGTCTCGTCCGTTCGCGACAAGCAGTTGACCACCACGGCAGCCGACGTCTTCGATGAGCTGTACTGGATGTCTGCATAGCCCGTCAACGAGCGATACGACTGGAAGGTGTCGAAGTAGGCGGTATCTCCCTTGGGCGGCGTTTGCCATCGCCGATTTTCAGCCGAGTCTGGGACCGTGTAGGTGGTACCGGAGGCGCACGAGTCCTTTCCGTTGAAGTTCCCACATCCACTGGGCGCTGTAGCCGCAGCTTCGGTTGGGATTGTTGCTGAGTAGAACGGCGGGATGGGGCTAGTGGACACTGTTCCGCCCGAGCCTGGAGGGACAGTAGAGGATGTCAATTTAGTGGTGGCAGTGGACGTCTGTGTGCTAGTGGAGGAGGCACTAGACTTTGAAGTCGAAACACCTATCTGGTGATTGACATTGTTGCCCGGATCATAATACCTGCCACCTGGTTTAGTCCCTCGACTCGCTTATAGTAGGGTGTGTCACACTCACGTTGTGCCAGAGACGGTATAGGCAATGTAGAACTGTGTTGCCGACGCTGCCTTTCCCGAGAAAGCCCACGTCTCATAACCGCTGCTATCTGGTCCGGTTGAGTAAGACGCTGAGATGGGCGTGCTCGTCCATGTTGAGCCCGCCGCCCAGTAAACCGAAACAACCTTGGCATAGGCGATGTTTTGGATCTAGCATGCTCAAGCATCAGACCGTTAGCAACTATATGGACCTCTTACAGTCATCCGCTTCCTCTCACCTTGATGGATCCTGCCAACGTGGAGTCAGTATAGGTATAACTGATCAGGGACACCTGAGTTGCACGCTTCTCGAGCGCCGAGTTGGATGGAGCTGCCAAAATTCCTATGGCTAGGAGTAGCCAGACAAACAATGCGTTGGGCGGAAACCGCATGGTGACTGGTCTCTGTCTTGCGGTATCACAGATTGGTAACGAGCTTTGTTTCGATGACTTGAGAAGAGGCTTGTCCGGCAGAGCGATGTAGCAATGCTTCTGATTTATATCGCTGAATCAAAAGCATCTGCTGTCAAAATGCACCTCGTCTACAGGAACAATGGCCACCACAACATCCCAATATCCGGCCACACTATCATGCTCTACCAGGCTTCGGTCCGAATTGTGCACATGGATTGGCCAAGGCCTAGACCGCCATACCCCGGATTTTGGACCACACAACCTCGGCCTCTAACCCCACACAGCCGGGAGCCCGAGCTTGGTAGGACCGTTTTGCTACGCCTAATCGGAACCGTCTCTATCAACAAATAACGGCGAAACAACCGGCCCTTTGTCAGCAGTAGCGCCGAGCCGGATGAAGACGCTCCGCATCCTCACGGGGCAGGGTGATGGGGAACCGGGACTGTTGGTTGTCCGTGGAGGTGCGGGGTCATAATATGGGGAAGCGATTGTTGCCGAGGCAGTCGCTCCCCTCGTGGGACGACGTTCACGGTTCGTGGCGACGAAGCTCTTGTCGGTTGGTATAGAACTGGATTTGGTGTTAGCGAGAGCCTGCTTCTAGAAGTCTAGAAACTTCTAAGAGATGTGTTGCGCAAAGCCCCATTCATTCTATTTCAGAAGTGAACTAGTTGGATGCTTCTTGAATGACTTGCAGAAGGTCCGTGAATACTGTTAGCTTTGCAGTGTATGCTTCTACCTGTTCACGATTTATGGTGCACTTGTTAAGCAAACAGGTGCAAAATAGGCTGCTTCCTCGAGATGTGCATGAGATGCCAAGAAAGTCAGTGTATACGTAAGGGGACGAGAAAGAAATGACAGAACAGGGGAGGCGGAGACTCCGCTATTGCCAACCCTAGCTGTAACCAAAAGGACCGTTCACAAGACAATATATATGGGGTCAAACCAAGATTTAAGCGACCATCAACTATTTAGCTATTCAGCATAGATAGTTAGGGCTAGTTGGCGGGGAACTTTCCCCATGTCCTAATTCTTCAATTGCCCTGTCGGCCCGAAACCCCCTGTATGATGATGAAGGTACGGCTCGGGCCTTGCAGAAGTTTATTTGGACTGAACAATTGGAGATTGGTCAATGAGGGCGCGGGCACTAAGTGCATGGGAAAAAGCGGCCCGAAAGAAGCGTTCTGAACTGGTCATTAATGGCGATGTTGTTGTTTGCTACCGCCGCTTGACCTTTAAGGCTGGGAGAAGGACCGATAGGACCAGAGTGCTACGCCGAAGCGCAGAGTCGTCATGCGGGGTTGCACATAAGCCAAGAACCGACCCCAGAAGTGCCAAAGTACACATCGTGGCTCGGCAGCATTGCTATGTATTAGCGAACCATCACATGCGTGCTCTCGGGTGGATCGGAGAACAGTGCAATTAAACGTCGACAAAAACCTTATAGCAGGGTCGCCAAGTGTTCATCGCCCTCAGAGCCATAAAAGAAAAGTCTCCTACCCTATGCATCATCTAGACTCATACATGGTTATATGAATAATCACACTGATTTCCTTATATTTGTATTGTCAGACATGTCTCATCACATTTAATGATTGGGTCTTTGTTCAATAGACTGTGGATCCTGAATCTAATGATTCAATTGATCTGGGATGCCTCTGGCCCCCTCTTTTCCTGTGAGGGGTTGCAAAGGGGGTTGTTGGCATTGGACCGCTTTTTGCACACATGGGTGGATTCAAGTATTTGTTAGTCGAGCCTCTTGAACAGACCGAGGTCGATAATGGGGGAACATACACACCACTAACAGTCTGCACACCTTCAAGTTGAACTGACCCATCGTATCGACAAGTTGCAGCCTCGGCCCAACCTTCAAGCTTAAGCGCAGCTTACAGTGAGGTCTGTTTGTTTTCTTCAGTCCAGGAGTGACTGACATCGCCGTCGCGCAGATTGATGGAAGTGACTTGACTGACAAGTATTTAGCATTGTTCCCAGTGTTAGATGACGATTTATTACTATAACATATGATGGTCAGGTCTAACCTAAGGGTATAGGGTAGGTATAGGTATAAATTTTAATAAAAGTATACCTAGCCTTAAGCCTGGTTTTTCTATGTAAAACCTATAGATTTAGGAGAACGGGCAGTGGGAGATGATCCTTAAAACGCTAGTAATGCTGATATCCTTAACTGCACGGAACCGACTTGCCTCGTTCTTGCCGCAGAGCCTCGAGATGGGGATATAACATCTACTCTTTGTGTATTTCACACCTTTAATAGTCAATACCTAAGGACGATGGGAACCCCTTATGGCCCTCACCCTCGTTGGACTGAGCTTCCGTAATATATCCCGTACTCTATCGTCAATGTCCCTGAAGCCGCTCTCCGCGTATTTGAGCAGTTCGCCGCGATTCTTTGCCTCATAGACCTGGAGTGGATCACTTTCTTTGAGAAACTGCCTGTAAAATTGCCGCAAAGCAATTTTGGTCCTCGCATCCAGCTGCGGTGTGAAACCATACTCTAGAGCTGCTGCTTCGATTTCAGGAAAGCTGCTCAATGGTGTGTTAGTTTCTAGGGCCAGGAGGTGTTTAAGCCTCCATACTGATGGGCGTAGTCTATGTTGCTCCACTGGGAAGGAAATAAATTCCTGTAGGTGACGAGCCTCGATCCTGTGATGCTGAAGTGCCGGATCCCCATCTAGTGCACTACCTAAGCCGTGCTTGTCGAAGAGCTTTGCTAGACTGCCGTTTTGCCAGGACTGCCAGAACTCGTCAAAGGAACCTGTAGGTGAATCAGGCACGTCACAGCATCCAACCCCGAGACTTCGATTGTAGTCCCTGGAAAATTTGCTGCCGCCGACAAGCTTGCTATAGACAGCCCCAAGGCCACTCTCGTCGTATTCATTAGTGCACACCGCGAAGCCGAAGTCGTACCACAAATCGAGCTCCACCCAATTTGGGTTTGGGTGTGCGCCGTCCAAGGCCAAAGCGTAGAATATGAAGCAGTACCTTTTCGCTGGAGGCTCGAACTGGCGGAAATCTTTGTCGCGATCTTCTGGGTCAAAGTAAGACCTTGCGGCATCGTAACCTCGTTGCAGGGGATTATCTTCGCTGTCCAGCTGAAGCGGCGGCGTTGAGTGGTTGAGAACATGTTGGTTTCGAAGGAACCATGGGAAATAACCCCCACGGCTCTGTTCGGGCACTTCAGAAAAGGTCTCAATGATTTTGCTCACAAGAATTCCTTTCTGCTGCCATTCGTTCAGCTGGATAGGGCTAATGTCAAGGTAAATAAGGAGGCCACGGTAAAGGCCGAAGAGGTGAGACTTTTCTCTCCAATCGCGACACCGGGAGAACCCAAAGTGCTCACAAGTCTGTGGGTCTTTGGGAATTTGGTCCTTAAGAGCGTCATCATAGAGTATATCGGCCGTTGTTATCGAGCGAGCCGAACACTTCGTGAGGTGACGGAAGGACATCTGATCTTGGCACTTCTGGCTGCAAAACCAATCCAGGTTGCAGTGTGCACAGCGGCGACTTGTTTCTCGTACGCAAACTTGACATTCGCCCCGTGTCTGTTCAGGTGCTGGCATTATTTTCGGAGATTGACCTTGGGTGTGCTCGGGGAGAGGTAGGTCAAGAGTGACTTCATATCCATGTTCGCTCGGCAAATTCTGACTGAACCTCTGTTAGCAGGATCTCAATGCGTTGGATTCAGCAGTGTGGCTCACACTGGACCTTCAAAGCCGCCATCTTTGCTAGTGTCGGCCCCCACCTGTTCGCGCTGGGATCTAAGATACTGCGAGACAACCGAAGTCACGTAAGGGTTGCCAAATTGCCGTCTTATGGTCGCAACCGAGGAACCTCCGACGGTGGACTCCTGGCTAGGGACGAGCCCGTCGGCATTCCTATTCCGGATAGAATCCTTCATGGCTCTCTCGACGTGTTTGGGAGTCTGACCTAGGTTCAAACGTTCTTCCTCGGCAAGCCATGAAAGTTCGGGCACGGTCCATTGGTCGTAGAGCTTACCGTGGCATCCTCTTGTCGTGAAGGAGCCGTAGTTCTGGACGAACCTGGAGTATAGAAAGCAGCTGCGCTTGCTGCAGCCCACATATTTAAATATGAGTGCGCCTGTACAGTCGTGCCGTGCCGCAGCCAAGATGACTTGCATTTCCGCGTGTACCTCAGAAACCGACGATTTCAGCTTGTCAAACCTTTGGAGTAGTCTGTTCTTCGTCCAGGATTCCTTTCTTTTCCCGGTTCCGATTACGGATTCCACGGTCCTGTCATCTAATGTGAGGCCCAAAGACGAGAAGGTCTTTCCTACTGACCAGTTATCAGCTGGGTTCCTCTTTTTCGACCTGGTTCTGCCGGTCGATAAATCTGTCACCGGGAGAATCCGGAGGCTCTGAAAGTTGGAGAGCCTCTCTGCGCCTCTGATCAAAGTGTTAAAGCACGTCCGAAGCCTGCCTAGGAAACCGAGTACATTTCTCAGCGACCTGGTATCGGCATTGTTGTCGGTAATCTTCTCGAAGTCCTGCTCATTGTAACGTTAGCACATGTCATAAGCGCTCTGTACCGCTTCCTCGAGGCTATCTTGCGTTGATGAGCACGCTAGGTCATTGACAAGGGCTCGAAATTCCTCCAGGTGCGAGGGAAGAGATGACTGGTGATCGTGACACCTGGTTAGTAGAGTTTGGCGGACAGCCGAAGCGCCCTAACTATCTTCTTACATTAGATAAATGCACTAGAATGTGCCATCTATAGGATTATGCATAGTGTTGGATCGCGTACGGCAA
>JABSTB010000352.1:27334-72844 GCA_013756995.1 Neonectria neomacrospora
AGCTCGGATATCTGTGTATCAGAGGTTTATGCAAATTCGGGTATAATGTCGTCACCCGAGGGGTCAATCCAACACATAGTTAAGCCAAGGCGCGAGTAAAGCATAACAAACTGACCTATCACCATTGTCCACCAGCTGAGAACCGTTAGGACACATATTACGAAGTTCGGTGCGAGCGTGAAGAAGCGCTAGACGACTATAATTGTATGGGAAAGACGCTGAACGAGCGACCAGAAAGCTCCTGAAATACAGATCCCACCGGCGTCTGAAAATGCTAAAGACTCATATCGTGATTTCAACCGTATTATAGAGCGCGATGGCAAAAAGACCGCAATTTCCATAGCTGTTGCCAAAATAACCCCAAGACGGAGATAGATCCTATCTCGCCTCCCTTTCCAACGACTACGCGTACTCTGTAGGCCCTATAACCATCTTTATTAATATTTCCCTAACTTCGAGCATGGTAAAGTGGCAATAGCAACAGCATCCTGCTAATTGTAAGGGGGTTTCAGGACACGATAGGTGATGTCTTAGATAATGCTTTTTGCACTCGCCGTGTAGCATCTCTTTATAGACATAATGAGCATGAAATGAGTAGATGCTGACGTCTGAGCTCTTTCATATAAGAGAATTGACCTGTTTAGACATTTTCTGTTTCACATGTCCCAGTGCGGCTGAGGACCAAGCTTAGACTAGCATTGGACTCCATCGCCATTAGCTGGCCACACCAGCTACACGATGGCTGCTTCCCGGCATGGTTTCAGAGTGAGTGATGTTCCACAGAAGGATGATCTTATGGTTAAACCTAGCAAGTCGGGCGTCTCCAATAATAGTCCTGCCAATGCAAGGCACGCCACACGCTGAGAGGCCAGAGGAGTCGGTAGGATCAAGGCCTGGTCAGTAGGGCTGGTTGATTAAGCCTAGTTTTACAGCTTTGGATCCTGCGTGGCATGTGCACTCCCGACCCGGCCGCCGAGCCCTTCGCACGTGGGATCGATCGAGGTGCATAATTCGTCCACTTCCCCAGAAATCGACCACTCGTATTTAATTATGCCCAGGTCCGTTTACCATCCGGAATCAACCTTAACCTCAAATCCTACAGCTGCTTCGGTCGCTTGATGTAGCAACGAATCACACTATGCTCGTCTATTCAGCGCTGTCCGTCCCGACGGCCCTGGGGCCTTTGCTGATTTTAATTCCAGGGTCGGCCGCTAGCGCTGATTGCATGTGTGTAAGCGCTGCAGTTTGGGGATATTTAGACGAGTATGCCTCATCGAGGGCATTCCAAATCTCCATCTCAGAACCGTATATATAGACTCATGCATCTCTTGACTTAAACTCCCTTCCCTCAGATCGCCAGGCCACTCTCACAAGATCACCCGTCCTTTCAATCAAAAGCTTCAACTACCGATTCCTCTTATCATGAAGATCTCCTTCTCAACGGCCGTTGCAGGCCTGTTGCTCCCTTCCTTTGTCACTGCCAGTCCCGTCTCACTCCGTACCGAGGAGTTGAAAACCCTGAGCAAGCGACGATGCGGTTTTGAAACTTGGGATTCCACCAACATCAACAACTGGTTTGACGCCGGTACCGATGCATGGTTCAACCAGTGGTGGCTCACCCATCTGGGCGGAAATGGCCCGGACACCACCATGGTCATTCCTAATGGATGGCCCAACAACTTCGTGAGTGGTCAAACCGACAATCGACTTTCCGCGGAATCCTAACATCTCTAGGTTAACTTGTTTGGCCGAATGTACCTCAATGGTGTAAGTTTCCGGAACTACTGGGCTGATAGGGCGAGACACTAACATTGGTCAATAGGCCGAGACTTACACTTGTGCCAAGCCCAACGATCTGTGCTTCGGTGACGTCTTCTGCGAGGGTAAGGAACATCTCATCCACGCTCATTGACCTCAGGTTTCTGACGTAGAGATAGACATCAAATGCTCCGGTGATTGGGGAGATGAGTGCACCGACCATGACAAGCAGCGACCTGTCTACATGGTCATGCAATCCATTCAAGGCTTCCAGGATTACTTCAGAGATTACATTGTAAGCGTGCCCAAGAGTGTGGCTCAAAGATACACTGCTAATCAAATGGACTGTTTAGGAAGTCCTTGATGAGACTCAAATGAACCTCCAGGGACTTTCCGCCTATCTCGCCTCCAGCTTCTACCCTCCCGTTAGCGAAAGCTTCGAATTTTTCCTTAGGGTCAGTTTTGGTTAATACAATTCCTCTTTTGGGACTACGCTAACAAAAAGCGCAGGAGCTTCTCGTCGGACTGGGCACTGCTTTTTCCATCGGAGGATCTTACATGAAGCTGACATCATTCGTCAAATTCAACGATTTCACCAAGGAGTCCTCCTCTGCACTTGCTGCCCTGCTCAACGGTGTCGGAACTGGCTACAGAGAGGTGGTAAAATACCCTGCCAGCCAGTCTTTCAGCGACTATAGCGACCTCGGTGTCTTCATGACCAACATTTTTGAGCAAACTCGATCTGCCCTGAATGACATGCAGGAGAACCTTGCCACTGGGAACTACTGGGGCGGAAAGCGATTCTTGTATGTACCCAAATACGCTCTGGATTTGAGAATTGCAAGCCACTAACAATGTCTAGCGAGTACGCCGCCGGTGCAGCTTTCCTCCCCGGCCCCGGCAAGGAATTCAGCTCCACCCCTTCCGACTCTGAGCTGTCGCTACTCCGACAGTACCTGCAGAAGCAATTCAACGCAAGAGCCATCAACTACATCTGGCGCCAACAGAAGATCTTCATCACCTACACCACTGATGTTGATGGCTCTTGCGAGCAGGATCAGCAGGGCCCCCAGGACATGAAGTACTGCCGAGAGGGCGATGGCGGTGTCTACTACATGTACTGGTGGCACGAGGCATCCGTCGGCGCAGGAGTCACCACCGGCCTCAACAGCTTCGACACTGGCAAGATGGACTACCCTACCGGCTATGACAAGCTGGCTGCTGGCTGGGTCGACGCTGATTACCAACTCGATCTCAAGGATATCTTTGAGTCATCTATTGCCGCCTACCAGGTTGCCAAGTTCTCCTATGATGGAGAGAACGCTATCAAACGCGCTCAGGACGCCGTCAGTGACGGCTGGGCCAACCCCTGGGAGCGTGGCACCAGCTGGGAGGGTACCTTTACTATCCCTGTTTGCGACACCGGCGATGTCAGCTACAACGTGCAATATGGAGACCGCATCATGCCTTGTGGCTGCGGTGGAGGCAATGAAGTCGACGACTGGAAGAAGGCTGCCAAGTTTGACGGCTACACAACCTACGATGACCAGTGCACTGAGGGCAAACAGGCCGCTCGCAAGCAGGCGCGCCGCGGTGGACAGGGCAACCAAGAGTCCGACACACCCGCCCTGCCTACCAACGTCAACGAGATCGCCTGCCTTACCTCTGATGGTGTCAATAAGGACATGGTCACTCAACTCAGTTACTGCCAGAAGGCCGTCGCTAGCCTGGGCGACGACCGCGACAAGCAGATCTGCTCCAGCGACTGCCAGGACGGAGGAGCCGGACAGAACAGCGTCTGGTGCCGCCTCGCCGTTGACGACAGCAACATCCACTTCTGCGCGCTCATCATGGCAGCTAAGGACTCGGCTCATGGCGGGCCCGGATACGGCTGCATGACTGTCGGAAACGCCCAGGACTTCTTGGCCAACGCTGAGGCGACCACTGATAACGGTGGCAAGGGCTGCCACCCGGTGGGAACCCCCGACTTTGCGGCTACGTTCTTGACTCCCGATGGCATGACCAGATGGTGCTTGAGCGATTATGATAACGCGAGCTACTGCACCGTTTAAACATTAGGTTACTTGGAGACCCAAGAGCTTGTCCGATTTGGGACAAGTCTCATTCGATTCAGGAGACGTAGACTGATTAATTATAACCTAGCAATTTTTTCTTGTATTACTCTATTTGAGAGGAACAAACGCGTATTATGAAAGTGAAAGAATATTCCTAACCTCGTCATTGTGAAAATATGTTTCACTTGTTGACACTGGCGGAGAAGAACTAGAAGATTAATAAGTCTGACGCACACGAGACATTGTGCTCGTGATGTCTAGTCCTCAGTCCCTTTCCTATAGCTCGCTCAAACTCCATTCCAATCCTTCTTCCTAACCTCTAGGGTAAGCTGTTCTATCCTGGGTGGTGTCATACACTGAATTTGTGCATTTCACTAATAAATGGGTTGAAGGGGTCCATGCTTTGAAATAATATTGCTTGACGTTGGGTCGGATCGCCGATTGGGCGAAATTCCCCGAACACCAGAGTTGGGTTTAAGGTTACGCAGAAAAGGGCGCTCATGGTGGCAAGAAAAACCACGCTGGCATTTGTTGTTCAGTTTTGTTGGATTATGGAATGCGAGCTTGAACCAATACAGTGAGCGATCATGGACCACTTTGCCTAAATCAATGAGGAGCACCGGATGCTCATATGACGACCATGTAGAGCAGCAGTCCAGCCAGGCGACGGCATCGAGTCGCACTTTCGCCATCAGCATCAATCAAAAAGCCTGGGTTGGCGAATGTGATGAGGCTAGTGGGACCGTTGATTTGGGACTCGACACGAAGCCGCTGGAAATGAGGCAGGCTCAAGCGGTGGCTTCGATGTTACGGCTACTTCAAGAGGTGCTTATGGAGCTCGGGATTAGTCGGCAGAACAAATGCAAGTACGGTGCTACTTAATGTTTATCCTGACTACTTAGAAAAAGTTGACTAACAAAGATCCTCCAAAATAGTAAACAGGGAGAAGTGAAAGCGTCACGGCCTTTATGTGTTGACTTGCGAGGCAACATCCCCCTGAGTGGACTCATCAATGAGTCTAATAAGGCGCTTACCCTTGAGCAAACCTCCCATCAGCGCTGACAGCTGAGAGATATTCTCAAGCACTGCTACCTCTCTCCACATGCTCGACGCTGGCTCCCTTGCCATGTGTCTCATGCAGAGCCTTGGAATTCTCCACGTCTTGTGCCAAGCTTCTCATCAGATTTCCCTTGTTGTCAAAGTGTCTCTCCATTGTCTTGCTCATGCTGACAGCTTCGAAAACATTGGCTGATCCGCTGAAGAATAAATCGACTTCTTCCAGTGATCGTCCTCGCGTTTCAGGAAAGAAACAGAAGATGACGGGAAGCGCAGCAAAGTTCAGGGCTGCAAAGATGACGTACGTTCGCCATCCAATGTTTGTGAACGCGACTGGGGTCACCATGACGACCATGAAGTTACAGATCCAGTTCGCTGAGGTCGAAATGGCATTGACAGGAGCTCGGATGGCGAGGGGCACAACCTCTGCCGGGAGGATCCACGAGATTTGAGCCCAAGCAATGCCGAAGAAGGTGTTGAAGACGAACAGAAAGACTGCAGCTCCAATGCCTGGCTTTTGACCTCCGATGCTGGTTAAGATTGCAAGGGCCACCATAGAGAGACACATTCCGAGAGAGGCCGCCATGAGTAAGGGTCGGCGGTTGATGTACTTGATCAGTGGGATTGAGAACATGGAGGCGACAAAGTACTGGGTGCCATTGCAAGCTGCGAGAACGCGAGAGAGAAAAGGAGACAGTCCAATCTCGTTCTCATAAATGGATGCGGCGTAATACGTGATGATGTTGATTCCAGTTAGTTGACTCAGAATCTGGATGGCGATTGCAATGCATGTCCGGGTCAAGTTTTTGAGTGGGCCATTGTTGAAAATCTCGGAAAAGCCAGTAGCTTTACCCATGTGAAGAGAAGCGGAGATGGCGTGCATTTCGTCGTTGATGAGGGCATCCTCCGGAGATAGATCGTACAGGGCGCAGATGACCTCGGTTGCCTCTTCTTGTTTGTCTCGCAGTATGAGCCACCGAGGAGACTCGGGAAGTCCCATGACCACAGCCAGGATTGCAAAAGAGAAGACAAGCTGGAAAGCGATAGGGAACCTCCATGCCACAGGGTTCGGATCGATGTATGAGAAGCCGAAGTCGATCCAGTAACTGACCATGACACCAGCGATGACGAGAGATACCTCAAAGGCCATCACAGGTCCACGTAAATGAGGCTTGATACATTCAGCCTGCCATACGGGAACCGTAGCTGTGTTGATGCCCGTTCCCATGCCACAAATTACTCGTCCGATAATAAATTGGGGAAGGCTGAAGGACGCGGCTTGGAGAATGGCGCCGATGGACACGAGTGTACAGCCGGCAAAGACGGCTTTTCGACGACCGAAAGTGTCACCGAATCGAACAACGAGGAGAGCGCCACAGAAGCAACCGAGATTGTAGCAGGAGATGGTGATGCCTGGCAATTCTCAGTCAGCAGATGACGGTGAGACGAAAGCAGTGGTACTGACCTTGGATGGTAGACCTATGGCTCCGTTCAGAGTCACTCATTCCTACCGTGCAGGCCTTCGTGGTGCAAATGTCGGGGAACGTCGAGATGAACGATGGCAGTGTGAGTAAACCCCCCATGACGCCCTGATCGTAGCCAAAAAGTCTGCGTGCTCTGGTTAGCATACCTCGTATCTTTTCGAGTCCTTTCATCGACTCACAGGAACTCAAGGCCAGCAGTAAGAATGATAAGCCAATTGAGCTTATTGCCTCGAAGGCCGAAGAAAGGTTTTCCTGCCATGGCAGCAAAGTGACTTGAGAAGCAAAAGAAAAGGCAGAGTATTCTTGTCTGAGCAGTCGAAGGGGGACCTGATGTTTGGTGATGACTCTCTCAATCAAAACGCTGGTCCTGAGTCTGTTTATATAGCCCCCATGAGGCATAAGCTTTCCCCGCAAGATGAGCTTGCAGAGAACCCCAGACTAGTAGCCCTTACCCCTACGCTTCTCCTAGCTAAACATCCCCAGCTAGACTCCCCCAGCTGTGACCCCAGATGACCCATTACCCCAGACTACTGAGGGTTGCAAGCGGCATTTGCGCTAGTAGCAGTAGCAGCAGGAGGCATCCATGAAGCGGATAGTAACTTTAGCCGAGCGTCTTGTCCAAGACTTCGCTTGTTCAAGGCATTGTTTTGGTTCAGCAACCCCTCACGGAACGCGGATGGCACTCCTCGTTCTTGCGAGCGGCATAATGCCTAAGGAGATGGTCGGCAGATCGCCCCTCAGGTCGCGAGAGTTGTTCTTGCTTAGCCATGGAATCCTTGCTGCTTTACGATTTTGGCAAATTGAATCACCTTGGGTTGGGCATGTCGACAATTGTCTAATATATCTTTAACACCAGCCCTGCTTGTTTGTGAGATGGCTTTTCCCCTCCAAAAACCGGTGGCAAACCCCTTCATCTACCTGCATGTCTGGGGCTCCGTGGTGGGCTTGACTGTCGGAGGCCGATCTCTCGCAAGTGGCGTGGCCTGAGCGCCCAGCGACACAACTAGTAGACACTCGACTCACTATTTCCGCCGTGGAATGGTCTCGGGTCTCTAACTTGCATCCAGATTCGACTGGTGCGCGTCTTCAAGAGGCGAGAGTGAATCCGAAACTTCCTAGTGAATCGTACAGCACCAGAAGCTAACTTTGGAACTCCTTGAATCTGTCGATGTCTGCTCGCATGACCTTTGCCGCTGGAGTGTTTCCTGCAGGGAATATCAGCAAGGGATGCGGAGTCCGCTCTCGGTGAGACCCAGTCTGGATAAGGCATCCCGATGACGTGAGAATTGTGTGGCGTCTCTAATTTACTTGCTGATGAGGCGCAGTACTAGATAGCCGGTAAATTAGTCTTTGTTGATCGGAAGACACATCCCTCACTCTGTTCTGCCATCAGCGCCTGAAAGTGAACCCACATCGTTCGGATACACTATGAGGCCTGCGGAACCGCTGTAAAAAGTCATGTTCGCTGCCGAGTTTGCAATAGAAAATGTGTTTAGGGGGGTTTGCATCATATGTCACCAGTCTTCCATGCGATGGAAGCTAAAAGGGGGCCAGCGTCCAGAGACTTGCGGAGTTCTAGGCATGCGTAGGAATTGGCCAGATGGTCTCATGACGTGGCGCCAACATGGAGTAGACGCACTGCGGTCTATAACGATACTAAATGTCCTCTTGAGTGTTATGCTGTACTAGTCTTCTTCCCTGGAGAGGCTTGAGGGGGTTGTGAAGCCATTTTAATTGATTCTCTGCGGCAAAATCAATAGAGCAATACATGGGACGCCATGCAGGCCTTCCAATCGCCGTCAAGGGGCCCAAAATCACTTGACAATTGAAGTGGGCTTTCTAGAGAGACTAATTGGCCAGGTCTACCTGAAAATACAGTGTTCGTCTTCCACTGAATCCCCAATTCCTAGGACTCTGTATCAGCATAAAGCGGTAAATGCTTTACAACGGTCGAGTTGGACCACTTTGACAAGACGGTTTCTGAATATGTCTGCAGACTTGTATATGACAGGTGATCTATACCAATAACGCGAGGACCTAGATCCACGAAGCAGTGTTTGACGTTTGTCTACATATATCTATCCATGCTTAATGTAGACTGACTTGACCTCTGTCCAGTCTAGAACAGAGTGACTGCCCTTCTGGCGACCAATACCCGAACCCTTGAAACCACCAAAAGGTAGCTCGTAAGCCCCGTCTGGAGACGTGGTATTGACACCGACATTGCCAGCCTCAAGGGCACGTGCGACGCGCAGAGCTCGGTCAATATCCTTGGTGAAAACAGAAGCGTAAAGGCCATCTGTGAAAGCAGTATCAGCTCGGTTCTGGTCTCTCGGGGCAACAGCTCTCGCGTTTGCACTCACATTCGGTATCATTGGCACGACGAACAGCCTCTTCTTCCGTTTCGAACTCGTGTATGACCAGGACAGGGCCGAAGATCTCTTCAACGTTCAGCCTGCTTTTGTCGGAGAGGTTGGTATAGATGGTAGGGTGGATAAAGTTCTTGCCCTTCTCAGTAGCTCTCTTGCCGCCAACTAGGGCAGTGCCCTCTTGGCTGCCTATTTCGAGGTAGCTGGCAACTGCATCAGCCTGCTTGCTGTCGGCCTGGGGACCTATTTGGGTGTCGGCCTGCAGAGGGTCTCCGAGGCGCAAGCTCTCCATGCGCTGCTTAATGAGCTTCTTGAATTCAGTTGCAGCACCTTTCTGGATGTAGAGGCGCGACGAAGCCGTGCAAATTTGTCCGGAGTCTAGTAAGAGAAAAAACACGTCAGCGTCTTATTAGTTGCGCAGCCTGATCTCCGGCAACTTACTGATAGTGATAGAAGTCACTGCCGCTACAGAAGCTTTCTCCAGGTCTGCATCATCGAAGACGATGAGGGGGGACTTTCCTCCAAGTTCGAGCGAAACAGCCTTCAGATTTGACCGGGCCGCGGCCTCCATGATAGCCCGACCGGCCCTGGCGGATCCTGTGAAGCTAATTCTCCTGGGTTACGCAGAATGTTAGTCGAGTTGCGAAGCGGCAGATGGGGCTCTCATGTACGGACCTAATCTTCATGTGCGAAGAGAGAAGCGCTCCCGTATCTCCAGGGCCAGAGACAACATTGATCACACCCGGTGGAAAGCCAGCCTTGAAAGCCAACTGTGCCAGAAAAACGCCCTGCAAACGTTCAGCGATGTATTTGTTTCACACAGATGACGGACTCACACTAAGAGGTGACTTCTCGGACGTCTAAACAAGTAACGTAGGGTTGACCCACTGGTTAGTCTTCATGTATACTCAGGCGCTCCAGTTTCATGCAAGGGGTCGCCATCTCACCTTCAGGATGACAGCGTTACCCGCTCCGGCAGCAGGGATGACATCGTGGCACCACTATCAAGATACAACTGTCAGCTTCCGAAACTGGGCGGTGGGCTATGTTTTTTGATCCTTGGTCAATGGCATGAGGGGGCTCACAATCATGGAAGGGAAGTTCCACGGGATAATTGATGCCACAACGCCAAATGGCTGACGCATCGAGATACAAAGGGAATCGGGTGAGTTCAGAGACGTCTCCCCAGCAGCGATCTCGACCAGGCCGGCGAAGTAGTTGGAAATGTCAACAGCCTCCTGAATATCTTCCAGACCGCCGTGGAGGGGCTTGCCCATACAAAGAGCGTCCAGCTGAACCACCAGAGAGCGTTAGCGGCCCGACCAAATGAGTATGCTACTTTGGGATGATTACCTTGCTAAGCTTGTGCTTGTTCTCGTCCATGAGAGCAGCAAATTTCCTCACAATAGCGGACCTCTTACGAGCAGGCACTTTAGCCCATTGGAGCTGGGCCTTCTCGGCAGCTGCGACGGCCTTGTCGATATCCTCCTTCTGGGCAATGGGGATGTTCCCAAGAGATTCCCCCGTAGCCGGATTCTGGTAGAAGATGCACTTAGCACTGTTTTCACCTGACCGGTGTAGACTACGGTAGACTGGGGTTGGCTAACTCACCGAAAGCGGAAACGTCTTAGCTCCTGCGGGGGCCACCAACTCGCCGTTGATGAAGAATCGAGACTCGCACTTGGACATGGTGTCGGGTTTCACAGGCTCGTGCTCTGAAAACAATGTAAAGAAGTGATTTCTGGAACACAGGACCTCGTTCAATTGTACATCAGCCGTAACCCTACTTAAGTCCGTCCTTTGTGTCTGCGCCGGAGGATCCAATCTCATTTGTTTCTTACTCTAATCATGTGCCATTAATCAGCACGTGCCGGTGACGTTGGTCCGGGTAAAGGCTTCAGCCGGAGACGGAGAACTCCCACGGCGGTAGCCCGGAACGATGATCCCTGCAGCTCCGAAAGAGCACTTGCATCCGGCTGTGCCCAAACACGGCGACATCAAGTAAATAGGTACGAGGAACACAGCAGGGAAAACAGGAAATTGCAGAGACTGAGGTTGAGGATCCGGTTGCTGGAACGGATCGGAAGTGGCGAGCGTTTGTCAGCACGCACCAGTCGGATCTCCTCGAGCCCGACCACGAGGCTTACACAAAGTCCCCTTCGAGCCTCGAGCTGGCTCTCCGTAATTGATGCTTTGACTTCTAACCTCGCTTGTTCTACACGTTTCTGCATTGGAGTTCACAAAGTGTCGCTTGTACTATTTGGAGATGTATAGCTGATCATAGCGCTGTGACAATCGGTCATCTGCCCTTTTATTCTGGACAGCTACCAACTTGGAGGCATGACCGATACGCAAGACTTTGAATGGAAAACGTAGACAAACTCTGTCAGACTGGTGCAAACGGGTCGAAAAGATGGCTCAGCTCTGGGTCCAATGCTGTCTGAGAATCTTCCATGAAGCCTAAATTCCTCGTCAAAAGCTTGTCGTTCCTAAGAGGAATCTTGGTCAGAACGGCAACGGGAGAGATGACTTCGGCAACGGGATAATCATACCACACAGCCGCGTCGAGCACGGTTAAATCATGCGCTGACAATGATGACGTCTCACCAACGTCGATGCCCATCACATCAATGTCCAGCCCTCCCCCCAGATCCATAAGGGTGCTTGACGGACCCTGGTTGAGAGATGTATAGCATCCATTGTCGCTCACGCCTGGAATATCATAATGCGAGGGGACTTGTGTTCGTGAGTCTGGACCCAAATTCGTCTTTAATACTATGCGTCAGCCCTCGATCCATGAGACGAGAGTAAGGATCCCCTAATCATTACCTTGCGCCTTGTCCGATTTCGTCCCCAAAATATGTCGCTGGCGCCGAACGGAGGAGGCGACTTTGCACCGGCCTGCTGGAAAAACGGACGGACCTCACCATGCCCGATTGCCACCTCACGATCATTGCGCGCTGTAGATAATGCCGCTGACAACGAGTGCCTTAAGGGATCGTCCGCGCTCAAGAGACGTACAGCCGTTATCACAGAGGCTGTAAGACCCAAGGGTGCGGGGTTTGTGGGATAGACGGACTGGTATTTGATGGCTAAATCGTTGACGGTCGAGGCTAGACTGCGCGAGGTATCCTGGTAACGTTGTTTGTCGCGTTTCAAAACACTATTTTGCAGATGGAAGATGCAGCGGATAAGCAGGTAGACGGCGTGGAGGTTTATGGTATGTGGAAACACAGCGTCTTCCACGTTTTTGGGGGCTAGAGAAGGATGCGAATCGCCTACGCGATACGCCCATGTAGATAGTTCCGGAGGCCCATCTGGCGAAGCGTCTGATAGTATCGTTGGCGAGTCTCCCATTATTGACGAACTGAAGGGAGACGCGGCCATATTGAGAATTTCAACAAGGACAGCCGTGTGGTTGAAGGTCGAAAGGACCCGAAAGGGCTCTTTCCTTGTCTGTGCCGAGGAGCCGCTTAAGGAGAAGTCACAGCCAGGTATTTCCCAGGTGCTCCATTCTTCCCAGCCCTCTGCTTCCAATTCACAGACATTCTCCGCCGAGAAGCCTTTGCTCCAGCCGGAATCCTGACTGCGAAGTGTAGGGAGCTGTGGTTTCCGGTCCAGGGCGGCCGCGATAATTCCCTCGACGACGAAGCAGGCGAGAGACGTGCGTCGACTTATTGACGACAGGTATTGCCCTGGAGTGATGGTGCTGAGATCAACAGCGACCCTTCCGGCAAGGCCAATGAATAGCCAGGAAGAGCGTTGACATCCGTATTCAAAGAAGAACATGGCAAGAATAACCAGCGCCTGCACGTGTTCGTGTCTCATGTCGGCGTCAAACGCCGGTATCAGCGATAATGACTGCTTTGCCGCCTCCATGGAAATTACCGTCGATTCAGCGGCACGGTTGGCTTGAGCTGGCGCGTACACACGCAAGGACGCATAAGCAACTACAGCCCACGTTAGAGCTAGATTTGCCGACTGCGACGATGTTAACTCTGAGGCATACTGGGTACAGCCTGCCGAACTGCGAGCGAAGGCAGTCAGCTTGAATTTGTCAATGAATGGAAGCCAAGTATGAGTGTAGGCGAAGTAAGTCTCGAAAAGGTCTTCTGTATTGTTGGGTAGCGAAGGGAGGCGTTTATTCATCTCCTCAGGAGCTCGCTGATCCGTCTCCGCATCGACATCTACACTGACGGGTCCCGGAGACGGTCCTTGGCAGCCAATGGCATATATCAGTACTGGATTTGACTCAAACAAAGCAGGCGCACCATCACGCTCACCACTATATGGTCCTGGGATGTGCTCGTCATCACCACCAACGGTAATCGAAGGTCCTGCTCCTGAACCGTGGTTGGGCTTCAACCTGGATATCTGGTCAAGGGTGGCATCTGTTCGGGTCGATGTCTCGAGTAACCATTGTGAGACTCGTCCCTTCTTCCATCGATCAAGGAGCTCGTCAAGCTCCGCCTGCTTATCCCCGGGCGCAAGAAACGGAAGATCGGGGTCTTGGAGGCAGAAGAAGGAGCAAATGCTCTCCTCAGCATCAGCAGTCTTGCTCATTAAGAAGGCCGCAATCATCTCGGCCAATAATGCTCGTCGCTCGAGCGCGGAGTACTGGCCTGGGCGAAGGCCTCGTCTCCTGGGCTTTGGGTCATATGAGCATTCAAGCCTGTGGCGCTTGCAAACGGTGCATGTGGGTTGTCGACCGTCGCATTTGCCCTTCTTCAACCGACAAGGTTCACACGCCTGCGACACGCGAAGGCGTTTGTTGGGTTTGCCCATTGTGCTTTCGTCTTCTCGTACCGTGCGAGAATGATCTCTCATAGTTTCGACGCAACTCGGAGGCAAAAAGTGATGTCTTTGAAACGAGATATAATTAAAAGCTCAACGCGTTGGTGATGGAGAAATAAATTGTGAGGGGAGTTGGGTCCCTGGGGCTCATGGGGTAAAGCGCGGGGTAGAACGCTCTTAGCCTGGTCCCTCGATCCCGCCTGACATCACGAATGTCAGCGTGATCCACATCTAGCACTCTTGGTGTGACCGGGCGGCTAGCCACGTAGATAGATATTATAATATACGGGTACCTGCTACTAGGTGACTGGAGGTATTTAATACCTTAGTTCTGACTAACCTGGAACTGCTCTTTCAAATGCCGGTTTTTACATTCTAGACATTTGTTCCGTTCTGACAAGCAAAGGCATCGTGCTTGCTGGGATTTCAATACTTATTGTCATGCCGGTCATGTACTGGTACAGTGACGACGATCTACAGAAGAGAGACTCGATTCGGAACCATCTCAGGGAGAAGTTCGGGAAGAGTGAAAAGCAGAAAGGGGCCAGACAGAACTACGAGTCTTATAACTAGGATGACGGCGCGACTAAGTAGCAGTGCTCTAGAGAGAATTAGCCACAGGGCTGGACTGGTTGAAAACAAGAGCCAGACCGAGACATGGGGAAAACGAGATAAATACAAGAACAGTTGGGGGGCGACGGCTAAGATGATGCCGACATCATCTCTCTTAGAAACTTGTTCGATACGGATACAATGGAGACGAAGAATGGAACATTTCACCGCTTGTCATCTGAATGGTGGCCTTGATGCTCGAACCCAAAGTGATAAATATGGGCCCAAGCATTCCATCATACATGACATCCGGTGGCACCCGAGGGAGCTTCGATATGCCGTTATTGCCGCTCAATTGTGTGTGATCTCGCAAGGTTGGCAAAAGTTACTCCGGATATAGAGATTTCCCGCCCTGACATCCGATAGTACGTAGGTCTCCCACCGAAGAACGCATAGTAGTCAAAAAGACTTTTATCCGTTCTGATTGAACATTCCTAGGCCGGGTAAATTAGGTGCTCCTTTACTTGCTTAGAGAAGAACTCTGCGCTTATTCTTCGAATCTGTCTCACCTACTACTTGACCTCACCATCGTACGGAGTTACGACAAGGCCCTCATTTGGGCGATTGCGTACATTTTGGAGTCTAAAGCACTCGTTCAGAAACTATTTCGACCCGTTTCTTTTATCGCTATTTTCGCATCCATTGATACCAAAATGACCATCGCCGACTCTCCGCTGAGGCGCCGCCTCTATATTGCTGGTGCACCGGGTGGGTCGTCAATCGGACCACCTGTGCATGACTTCATTGCCAAGCAGCTTCAGAAGCCATGGACTATGCAATTCCTCGAGAGTGAGACCATTCAAAACGTCGTCGATACCTTCCGAAGTCCCGATTTCGCAGGGGGCGTTGTCACTATGCCCTGGAAGAAGTTAATCATTCCCTACCTGGACGAGGCGGATGACTTGCTTTCGTTGACAGGAGCTTGCAATATGGTCTCTCTGACGTCCAATGGACGCCTACGGGGAACCAACGTGGATTGGGTGGGCATCAAGATTCCTCTGCTTACTGCCCGGCCACAGGAAAACGCGACCTGTGGCATGATATACGGGGCTGGAGGCGCAAGCAGAGCTGCACTTTACGTTCTTGCGTTGGAGCTTAAATTGCATACGATCTACATTGCAAATAGAGACGACATGGAGGTTGCTGACTTCATGGAGGACGCGTCAAAGTACGATAGCTTGGTCAAGTTCAAGTTGATTCATGTCAAAACGGTGGAAGAGGCGAAGTCCCTAGTGATACCATCCTACATCATCAGTACTGTGCCCGACCTTGAGGCGAACACACCCGGTGAGCTTGCGGCCCGAGCTGTATTACGGGAGTTCCTGTCGCGAGGCAAGGGGGATGGTGGTGTCTTATTGGACATGTGCTACCACCCCAGAGTCACGCGCAACCTCCAACTGGCAAACGAGTTTGGGTGGATTACGGTGGAAGGGGTCAAGACTGTTGCGAATCAACTCAAGGCGCAGTGGGAGCTTTGGACCGGGCAGGAGGTGTCAGATTCGGTAGAGAAGAAGGCATTTACGCTACTTGAAAGTATGGCACAGGCCGACAAGACCGTCACACCCGATGTGTAAATCAAGCGGAAGCACGAGAACTGGATATACTTGAGGATACTAGGATATCTGGACTTGAAGATTATAGCACAGCAATACGTCAACAATCACATTTCTGACTCCTAGAGTCTGATTACCCATGTAACTACCGTATCGCAACTTCAGAAGGGGCTGCCCATACCAATTTGTGGTCGAGACAGTCTCATCTTAGTTGTAATACTGGAGCTGACAGATACACACGATCTCCGATGTACGTCTTAGGATCTTGATATCCCCAACGTCTCTAAAGCTATCTTGACTCTTCATAATCTGTCTGTCATTTCGAGGAAATATGTTGAGTTCTGATCATGTATGGCAGATTTTCACGCTTACTACTTCTCCTACTACTATGCCTAGTACCAACACCACGATAAACAAATAATAGAGTGACTGAACGTGACGTTGGAAAATTCGCTATGCGTGCATAACTTGATTATGGCTGGGGTGAATTCAATGTTGAAAGCCCCGAAGGTATGGCCCGGAGCCTCAAGAACAATCAAATGACCGATTGTCGGGATTGACGGAGAGCGGATCACGGGTCCCAGGCGGAACCTTACTTTTGCCGGCCTACGGCACCGGTACACCGGTTTCCGAAACTTGTCGGAACATGCTCTTCATCTTTAGCCGAAGTGCAAAGAAATCCGACTGGTGCAGTCGGTGGAGTCACTGCCGATAAAGAAACAGATACAAAACAACTCGCCACGTACATACTATACTCTGTTGTACCTATCAACTCTTTACCAAGGCCGGTTCCTACTGATCCCACTTCTCAATTTAGTTCTCTAACACATTTTATTTGTTTAGAAACATCGTTACCTCCGATTCAAAATGCCTCGCAGTATCCTTGAGAAATTCTCTCTGGCGAACAAGACTGTCATCATTACTGGTGCCACAGGGGGAATCGGCGCTGAGATCACCGTAGCGTTGGCCGAGGCGGGTGCTAACATCGTCTCCCTCGAGCTGCCGAATGATCCTTTATCTGCAGCGCTTCGCCACGCAATCAAGCCGACCGGCCGCCAGCTGACTTCATTTGAATGCAACATTAGGGACGATCAATCAATCAAAGCAGCTTTTGCGGCTATTTGGAAGTCGGGTATAGTCCCTAATATTCTTGTAAACGGCGCTGGTGTCACCAGGCATACGACAGTCGAAGACACGCCAGTTGCGGACCTTGATACCGTAAGTTACACTTATGACAGGCTTGCAGTTTGTTTTACCCGAGGCGAAAGGTCTCTAAAAATCACCCCAGGTCATGGCAATCAACTTTCGAGGTACTTATTTGGTGACGCAGGAGTTCGGTCGGGAACTCCTTCGCCTGAAGCGGCCGGGAAAGATCATCAACTTTGGATCCATGGCAGCTCACCTTGCCCAGACTAACATCTCGGTGTACTGCAGCAGCAAGGCTGCTGTCCACACATTAACTCGAGCTGTCAGCAATGAGTGGGCGGGCAAGGGCATCACTTGTAACGCCATCTGCCCAGGGTACGTCGCACTGAGAGGGTTGATTTGTGCATGAAGCTGACTGTTGATATCAGATTCATTCATACGGGGATGTGCGAGGACCTGTTTACAGATGAAGCATTCTCTGCTAAAGTGGAGGCCAGAACGTCACTGGGACGATGGGGAGAAGCAGAAGACTTGAAGGGCCTCATGGTCTTCCTGGCTAGTCCTGCAAGTGATTTTATAACTGGGGAGAGTATTGTCATTGATGGGGGTGTAATAGGCCGGTAAGATCTAGAGTGGGTATATCTTGAGGGTCTTGACTGCGTTGAACAATAAAAGACCACGACTTTCCAGTGCATATTTACAAAACTAAAACCTCTGCTATTGACTTCTGATTTTCTCGGTACCACCTTGTAATGAGAAAAGAAAAAAAGTAAAGAAGCTAAGAGTATTACGGCAAGTTCTGCTTCGCCAAACCAGAAGGCCGGAAAATGTCCCTTCCGGACTCCGGAAGTCGGAACACAGCATTCATCTCCGCCCAGACTACAGATAATTTAGGTGCAAACCTTATCCCCAGGCTTGCCTTGATTATCCGGACCCATGATCTTTTTCGGGCCCATCTTGCCGGAGCCGACTACCAACTGCCTTCATCCACCAGCATCATCACCCGTCTCCTCCCCATCAACCATCGTCGGCCATTGACAACCTCACAAGATCCTCGCAAATAACCAAGACAAACATGCCGCAGAGCTTTTCGAAAGATGCATCCCTTGTCCTGATTGGGATGCGATGCGCTGGCAAGTCCTCACTCGCCTCCATAGCTGCCAAAGCTCTTCATTGGAGAGTCGTCGACGAGAAACTGCAGTTCCAGAAGGCAACTGGGTATTCGGTGGGCGGATATATCGACACGTATGGCGTCAAAGCGTACTGTGCCCGCGAGGTTCTCATTCTCAAATCCATACTGGCAGAGAATCAACGCTGTTGCATCATCGTTTGTAGTTCATCTTGCGTGGAGACGCAGGCAGGTCGCGATCTTTTGCGTCAATACCTCTCTGCAGTCCCTGTTGTTCACGTCATGCGAGACAGGGACGTTCTGCAGTCGTACCTAGAAAGTAAATGGAAGGGCAATGTGGTCAAGATTCTCCGCAGTCAGGAGCCAGTGTACCTGGCCTGCTCGACCCTGACTTTCTTCAACACAGACGATGCTAGCACAGACTCCTCCATTCAAGGATCACCTAGCGGCATATTCGAGGCCGTGACCTCGCCATCCGATAGACCAACTAGCCGATCCTTGTCCCTCAAACGCGTCGAGTCCGACTTTCTACGGTTTCTAGGCATCGTTTATGGGCGGGCAGATCCAGACGATAGATCCATCGACGAGAACCCAGAGATCTTCAATTACGCCCTTCAACTTCCGTTTGGGAACTTGAAGCATCGTGGTATTAGATCGGAGTCTCTCACTTGCTCTGCAGACGTCCTCCAAATCCGAACCGACACGTTGCTCCGGGGATATCTCGCCAAGGAGGAACCAACACAGATGTGGTGGGAGTATCTGGTGGATCAACTAGCTTTCCTCCGGAGGCACGCAAGCCAGCCCATATTATATCACGCCGTCCCACTGGCCGACGACTTGACATTCGCTGAGCTAGATTACTTCGACCTTGTTCAGCTAGGGCTCAGAATTGGCGCCGAGTTCATCACTATAGACCTTACACAGGATGAGGATCGCATCGAAGCCATCACTCAACAGAAGGGGCATTGCAAACTTATCGGCTGGCTGCATGATCCGGACCCAGTCAAGTCGGGTGGTTGGAGGGGACAGGATCGACTGTCGTGGTACGACAAGGCCGTACGCATAGGTTGCGATATGGTTCACATGACCCAGCCTGCCGTCAGACCGTCAGACAACAGCCTCGCGCAGTGGTTCGCTCAGACGATGAGCATCCGGGGCCCATTGCTAGTATCTGCATACAACACTGGTCGCCTGGGCCGACCATCACAGTGCTTTAACAAAGTACTGACAATGGTGCGCCACCCTGATATTGCCGAGGACCAGTCAGAAACGGTCACTATTTCCCAGGCACAAGCGGCCCTCTTTTCTTCATTTGCTTACGAACCTTTGAGCTTCGGTGTGATGGGAGCTACTGTTCAATACAGCCTGGCCCCAATCTTACACAACTCCGCATATGACGTGTATGGGATGCCTCACAAGTATTCCATCAACCAGGCCGACTGTCTCGATTCATTGGCCGGTCTCGTACAAGATGATCACTTCGGTGGGCTTGGGCTATCGTCTCCATTCAAGACATCTATAATCCCACGGCTACGCTGTATGAGCGCAGAAGCTCGCGCCATCGGAGCTGTCAATACAATCATGCCCATTCGCCATTGGGACGGCTCAGTGTTATCATTCGAATCCTCCCTTTCTGAACAACGCAATCGAGGTGGTGCATTGATGGGCCTCTATGGGGAGAATACAGATTGGAAGGGTATCAAGTCATGCGCGTTACGCTATCTCTCTCCTGCCAATGCCATCACGCCCCTATCGACAGCCCTCATCATCGGTGCAGGTGGAATGGCACGCGCCGCCATTTACGCGATGGTCAGGTCTGGTATAGAGCACATATGCATCTACAATCGGACTCATCAGCATGCAATAGACCTCGTCCATCACTTCTTTGGGAGTCTGTGCAACAACCGCGCCCAGAACGATCACGGTAATAATGCTCAGCCCCAAGCTAGGCATACTACCATATCGACATTAGAAACCCTGGAGGACCCTTGGCCAAGCGATTTGCGCTTCCCCACCGTCATTGTCAACTGCTCACCAATACCAGGAGACAGAATTACGCTTGCGCCGCCTACCCATCATGGGAGCGTGGTGCCAGAGCCGGCGGTGTCGATCCCCGACGCCTGGCTGAGGAGTCCAACAGGGGGCGTGTACATGGAGCTAGCGTATAACAGCATCACTTCGTCTCCGGAGCTGCTCCGGATATGTTCAGAGGACAACAAAGGCTGGGTTGGCGTTGCGGGCCTCGAGATATTCATTGAAGTGGCTTCTGCACAATTCGAGTTCTGGACTGGACGTAGGGCACCAAAACACATCATGAAAGAGAGGTTAAGTCAGCACTTACAACAGATGCAAGACGATGTAATCCCATAGTTCAATTCTTCTGCCTAAACCTGTACATGACTGAGATACACGTGTTATGCAGCGATTCAAATCCTACTAGACTTGTGACTATGCGACGCTTCTTAGTCTCGGCTTGAGCCAGTGGACTACACAGTCATCCCCTTCATTTGGAGAGGGTACTGGGTTGACTCGATGTCTTCGGGGTATGTGTAGCCCGCCTGTGCTCGTATTTCGTCTACCACCTCCATAATAGCGATCGACTCCTCCCAAGGGATGATGTTGCTCTCGATATTTCCGTCTCGCACACCCCGCGCGGCTTCGTCTGCTTCCCAGAACATTCCATGACCACTGGCAGGAATATCGAAGTGGATCTCCTTGGTTTCCCACGACGACGGGTTGGGCCCTTCCAATGAAAGCTTAGGGATGATCTTGACCCATTCTGGACGATGAACCGGTCCATGCACCTGGATCTCGCCCTGGAGGCCCTGGATGCGTACGGTCGCACCTGCTGACCGCGTATTGTCCGGGTCGTTGGAGAGAACCATTGACGTGACCATGATCCCGTGAGCGGCTCGTGTTCCCGCAGGTGCTGATGCCGGAAACTCGACCATAGCCGAAACCATTTGATCCGTGCCGGAGGCTTCCTCGTATGTGAGCATGCTAATGATTCGGCTCGGCTTCTGTCTCTGCGACTTCTCTCGAGTGTGGTACATAGTTTGGAAGACCCAAGTCAGTGGGTAGACTCCAATGTCTAGCAAAGCTCCTCCAGCGAGACCCTTATCCAGGTATCGATGGGCAGCGCCCAGCTTAGAAACGTCCACGCCAGTTGAGTTGTCGACATAGACCCGCAGCACCTCACCGATCAAGCCATCCTGGATATACTTGCGTACTGCAGAGCTGAGCGGGAAGTAACGTGTCCAAACTGCCTCCATCAGAAACAGGTTTTTCTGCCTCGCAGTCTCGTACAGGATTTTAGCCTGCTCCGCGTTCACAGTCAATGGCTTTTCACAGAGGGTCGGCTTCCCGTTTTTCATTGCCAGCATGCAGTTCTGAAAGTGGTGCGAATGCGGGCTAGCAATATACACGATGTCTACGTCGGCATCTTTGACAACGTCCTCGTAGGAGCCATATGCCTTACAGCCCACATCTCCGGACTGTATGGAGGCGATATTTCTTTCAATGAATCTCTCTGCGGATTGCTTTGATGAGCTTGACGCGACCGCTGTAATGGCATGGCGGATATCATGCGTCCCACGTGTTTTGGGGTCTATCAAGAGATCCTTGGCAAATAGCCTGGCAATATCTCCCGTAGCTGCAGCCATTGATCAGCAAACAGCACACGATTGTAGAGGATTGAGGGACGTTACCCATGAGGCCCCACCGGATTGTAGTGACATTTTCCGAAGTCATGTTGAATCAGGATAGACGGTGCCGAATAAGGAGGGTAATTTAATCTAGTATTTTTGTATCTGGCCTAAGAAGCTAGATTCCAGAACTGTTTTTCAATGTTATAAAAAAAACAGGTATTGTGAGCCAGCATGAGTGAAATGTTTTGTAGGGAATTTTCCAATCAACAGTTTCAACGGAAGCCTGTCCTTCCGACCTTTTCTCCAAGCGGGTTGGAGATGGAAGGACAGAAGCGTTGGTCCCGGAAGTAGTCTTTAGCCGGTCAGACCTTCAAACCGTCAGCCAAAAGCCCGGTAGCTCGGATAATCACGCGCCCTGACAAATCAACCTTGTTGATCCGGAACAAATCCCCTGGTTGCCGGACATAGGAATATTGTGTCACAGTTACGTCTGGCTCTTGGTCCCCCAAAGCCAATGCGACCTGCCCCGCAAACGATCAACCCCGGACATTCAGCATCACCTCGAATCCAGATCCAGAAAAGAAAAGATTCCCTAGCTCTTCTCCAATTCGCCAGAACACCCTGTAGAGTCTTACCGAACATAATATCATATCCAACTTCCCATCCGCTTTTCTTCATTGACCTTCCAACCTTGCCATTCGGTAGTAGATATTCCTCACAGTCAGAATGGCCCCCCCAAAACTTCTTGACGGTCTTGTTGCCCTTGTCACCGGTGGAGGCAGTGGTAATAATGGAGTCCCTGCCTATATATTGACCTACAGATAGGCTAACATTGCTCTGAGGCTTCGGAGAGGGTGTTGCCCAACTCTTCGCCGAGGAAGGCGCCAAGGTTCTCATCCTTGACATTAACCAACCGGGGGGCGAACGGCAAGTACACTCATGGGTGCTAAGTCATATTTTTCACTAACCCCTTCCCAAGGGTGACAAATGAGATTAAGAAGGCTGGCCTTGATGCCACCTTCTTGAAGACTGATGTCACCAAGGCAAGCGATTGGAAGTCCGCAGTTGATCAGGCTATCGCTCAATTTGGCAAAATCGACATTTTGGTCAACAATGCAGGATGGACCTATCGCCGAAAGGACTCACTAAGTGTGTCTGAGGCCGAGTACGATCGTAAGAAGCCCCGTCTCCATTTTACAACGACAACCAAAAGACCGACATTCACGGCTTTGAAAGGAGCAAGGAGGAGCACATTTCGAAAGAAAGAGCCAGCTGCTAATGTGTCACAAAAACTAAGGCATCTTCGATATTAATGTGAAGAGTATCTACTATTCTGTCAACGCGACAATGCCACACTTCCTCAAGCAGGGCAGCGGTAGTATCATCAACATCTCCTCATGCGTTACTTCCAAGCCTACGTCTGGACTACTTTACTACAATGCTACCAAGGGAGCTGTGGATTTGCTAACTCGCGGCCTGGCGACCGAGTATTCCAGTCGTGGAATCCGTGTCAATGGCATCTCGCCCTCTCTGGGCAACACTGCATTGGTATCGGAATTTGTGGGCGAAGAATTCACTAAGGACATGGCCAAGGCGCAAGCCACTGAGGCTCCAGTCCAGCGTATGGTAACACCAAAGGATATTGCCAAGGGTTGTCTATACTTCGCTGCTCCTTTCTTCAATAGTTTTCAGACGTACGTATTCTTGATCGTGTCGATCGAGACAACCCCGCTAATACGTGCTTTGCAGTGGAGGGATGCTCAGAGTGGACGGTGGCCAATACGTAAGTTCTTACAAATCGAGGCATGACACTGCAGGAAACAGAGTTGCTAATTGATGTCGTAGTGTTAACAAAGATATACAGTGATCCAGTTTCAATGCGCCGATACTGTCTCGTATGGTTGTCAGATAGATTTAGCGTCAACTAGTGAATCAAAACAAACGATTACCCGTGGAGTTTCATTCAATCGAGGTTCAAGCTCTAGAAGGGAACATTCCTTTAGGCATGGAGGAGAGCTGGGTTGCCGATATCCGCGGTGGAGGATAGCTGTAATTGCGTACTCATTCCCAGTCACTCACATGGGTACGGCTTCTCGTGTCGGCGATCTTCTGCGTAGTTGTATCCCCTTTGTCTGCTTCGCTTCACAGGATATCGTTTTTCGTACCACAATAAACGTGCATCTTTCTCTAGTGTCAAAGTAGTGAATTTTGGTTTTTTGAATGTGATGGTGCCCGCTACTACGCTCCTTTTTGACCCGAAATTTTCCGAGGGGTAGAGGACTGCTTGTGCACTGGAACCTAACTCCTCCTTCTGTGGCCTTCGACGGAGCCAATGGGTTACCAATCATAGCAACCACGTCTTGGTCAGGGACTCGGCAGACCCAAGGGCGGCGTCTGGCGTTCGCCCAGGTGCTGTTTCAGCACCAAGAGACACCATAGAGAGATTCTTCAGTACATGTCCAGCCGAAAATATCATCTATATACAACTACACGATGGTGAGAAGCTCTCTCCTCCAATTCTCCCAGGTTATCCAGCATATCACGAGGACGACGACGCTACAACGTCGTGGTGTTTGTGCGGCAGGATATTCCCGTTGGGAATTGAGGAAGGGGCATACTTCCCCCTAGAAGAGATTCTTCGCGCATGGCTTATTCAGAGCAAATGGAAAGGCTGGGTTAACATGGAGGCATTCCATCGGGACATGAAGAAGGAATTGTTTGCTGCGAAGATCTGAACGTATAGGGGCAGTGAATTCTTGTGACTAAATCACCAACCTTTTGCATGGATATTGGGTTTATCTAACTTCGCCGCCATCAAGACGAGACCGCCAAGATTGCCAACCAAGTGTAGACCACTCACATATCCCAACACTGGCAACACACTAAAGTCTTGCAATACGTTAAGTGATGTAATAATACGGATATTTAGTTGATGGATCAAGAAAAACTCGTGATGCAGTTAGGAAACTGGTTTTAGAATTGCTAGGCGTCTAGTGGGATGGTGGGGGTTCTCGTTGTGAAACCTATATAGAACCATTAGTTCACCTGCCACCTGGCAAGCTGTCTATAGTCGCTTGTCCCAGATGGCTTAATGATATGAACAATCGCACGCTGGTTCACAGAGGAGGACGACACAATAAAAGCGGCGATGCCAGAAAAATAACATTCGTGTTGGGAACAACTGCGACGGGTACAAAACGGGCGCATCACAGGCTATGTTTGTCCTTGCACGGGGGTGCTGTCTTTTCTGCGTTATGTCAAAGTAGTGACAGGGGTATCGCGGAAGAGGATTCGGACCCTGATACTATTGACGTGGCGCCCTTGAAAACCTCAGTACCCCCGTGATATTCGAGCTTCAACTTGAAATACTTGTGCGTGTTCATTTCATGTAAGTTCTGAGAAGCAGAGTGACTCATCAATGTTGTTAAGATGCGTGAATAACCGAATCGCATTTCTTGCCGACAGTCTAAATTGCTTCCACCGTCTTGCCGATTTCCTAACACACCCGGCGTGGTGTTGCTTTCTTTTTGACTAATATGCAGTCAAAGTTTGAGAGAAGTTAGAGTCCGCGCCTTCGATATCTTTCATGTATCCCAAATATATGTGATCATAGATTTCTCATCATGAATCATGCCTTTTTATCAGTAGGGAATATTGTGTCTTATTTGCTCCTTGCATGTCTCGTTTCGTCATCATTCGCGTGACTAGATTTACTTCAGCCTCTTCAACATCTCGTTCCAGCTCTTCATAGCCCTAGCAGCATACAACGCTGGGATCTCTGGATCATCGTCAAATAGCTTCTTTGAAAACATCTCCATACTGACAAATCCTTTAAACTTTAGACCCTTCATGATGGCTTCCACAACAGGCTCGAGGGGTAAACATCCGCCTTCGGTCGGTTCAAATGCGAAAAGCCGGGCATTCCTTGACCAGCTCATTCGTGGCAGTTGCTCCTTGGAGTAGAAGGGATGTCCAGCAACAAGCGGTTGGTTCAATCGCTCGGCGTCTCCCAGCTGCACGTAGAATATCTTCTCGACATCCACCTCATTGATTAGTCTTTCCATGGATCTTTGAAGCTCAATATCGCCGGTGGATATCTTGCATCCCGGTATAGTCGGATCTCCCCAAACACGGGCAACGATATGATAGGTGTCAAGGCAGAGCCCAAAGTTAGGCTTATTGACACGCTTCACAACGTCCCAAGTACCCTCCCATGTATCGACATGCGTCCCCCAAGCAACGCCCTCGTACGCAAATGAGACAACGGGGTTCTGTTGAAGTCCGATTTCCGCCATTTCCACTAGGTCTTTAATAACCATCTCAATGTCTCCAGTTGTGCCTTCTCGCAACCAATTGGTAGGAATTTGGACCATTTGTACGTCTAAAACCTTGGCGAGTTCCATCCATAGTTTCAGTTTGTCAATCCTGGCCTCGTGCTCTTTGCGATCCAGCAGGCCTTCATAGAACCAGAATGGCTGCAATACAAAGGGTTTGATGCCTTCCTTATTGCACAGCGACTTGATATACCTTGCAGCTTCAACTTGGTTGGAGTCCGTCACTCCGCCTTCTAGCTTTCTCGCCTGCACAAGCAAGTCTTCCTCAACGATTTCGATGAACTTGAACCCTTGCATAGAACCCTGTTTAAGTTTCTCCTCGATGGAATGAGCATTGGCGTTGCCCAGAGACGGAGAGGCGATGGCTGGTAGGAGTTGCATGATGAACTGAATAGAGTCGATCGTTGCCAACCGAGTACTGATGTTGTGTCTTGGCGAAATCTGTGCTGGTTCAATTTAGAACGTAATTTTGAGAACGTGAAGATTATATCAATGTGTCGGCCGAGTGTTATTTTGCCATCGTGGATATTTGACTCTCGAAACAGGAAACATGAAACAGCAATCAACATGTGGGCCGTATGACCTTTTGCTTTTCTCGTCTCTGTGGCCACGGCATCTGGCATAAGAGGCGCATTGAGCCATTCTGTGGTCCGTCTCTCTTTGCCGAGATCAGACTTGGGCCGATGGCCACCGGAACCCGGAAAAATCAGTGACGGGGGGTGGGTTACCCCGGCCGGGTAATGCATGCGATGGCGTACTTGAAAAGGGAAGAGCTTTTGCCGGCTTCCGCTTAGCTTCATGTATTAGTTTCCGATGTTAGGCAAGCGATCAGGGCTAATTGCTCTGCCACAATCAAACATCCGGAACCGGAGACGAAACCAATTTTCCCGAGGTGGACCTTGTTATACCATTGGATGCGCGTAGTCATCATAGACGGGCTCGTCATACCGTTGGTTCTATAACTAGCATAATGGAACCTTCAAACTGACTGCACTGAGTCAGTTTTGGGACACTAAGGACTCTTAAACCATCGAAGCCAACATGGTTGATCTTCATGGCCTTCCTGCTGGATTGAGGCTCAACGATGCCATCCGCAACAATGGCCTAGATTTTCTACTTCTGGAACGGTTCAAGCTGCGAGAACTCGCCGAGACTTGCTCATAGGGGGCAAGCCTGGGCTTCCGAGCCGGCAAAGACTTTTGCCACCATTGCATCCAGCTTAAATCGGTACAGCAATCGGCAACCTACCTAGAAGTCAATGTTTGGCCAATATAATACCTCCTATCTTTACGTCTGGATTTCTTCCCCCCTGACTGCTTAAAAATACTCTTTTCTGTACCTTGCGTTCAGATGGTCGCTGGGGGTCTACAACGAATGATCGCAATGGTCACCTTCATGATTATGCTATTTCCAAGGTTGTAGATACTTCATCAGAGAAATCAGGAGAGCGAGCTGTTCGGTCCCCCAAGCAGTTCTAACTATGTTTTCGCCTACCACAGCGCACACTCTTTGTCTCCCACGCTACACAACGCCAGATTACATTACACGGCGACAGCACGGACTGGGTCGGTATCAAGGGATGTATTGAAAAGCATGGTGTTCGAGACCTGAAATTATCGGCTGCTATTGTTCTTGGAGGTGCAGACATGTACAGTTCGAGTTTTGTCGCTTTTTCAGGTCTTATACTTCTGCAAAAGGGGAAAGTGAAAAACTGGGGTGTAGAGTAGGTTACGCACGCGGGCAGATCTCTTCAAAGAAATCCGTTCGTGGTGCCCTCGTAATATATAGATTGCACTGTGGGTCATGGAGCAAGTCAATTCAATTATTATTAAGCCGTTGAGCCTCGATCTGGGCAATGACAAACACCTACGGTTTCCCGCAGGTGCGCCCTGCTCGTAGTGAAGAATGCAGGTAGTAAATACTTCCCGGTATCAAAAGACTTGAGTTTCGTCACAGAATGATTTGTTGAATAAGGAGTACTTGATAATTTAATTTGCTTCATTTGCTTTTAAATCTCGATCTGTTCTCCCTCGAGCCAACGCTTCGCCAACCAGTACAGGAGATCGTGCTTCTCAAGATTAACTGTACCAACATGGCGCCTGTGCCCTGGCATGTCCAGCAATACCTTAACCCCCATAGTGGCCTCTTGCCAGTACGCAAGGTACTTGTAGCCTGGCGGATATGTCTTTAACTTCTCCTCGTCGACCTGAGGGAAGTTGCTCGGATTGGTCGGAATCATCTTATCCTTCTCATACCAGTGTCGAACAAGACGGGCCCCCCAGCTTCCGCCGACTTTCTCAAAGAAGAAACAGAAGCGACAGTCTGCCTCCACGTCAAATTCGGCACTGTCCACCTCGAATCGTTGGGTAATCGTGGCTTTTAGCTTGGTGATGGCGCGAGTTCCCTCAGTGTTGATATCTGTGCTTGTGCCGTGGCACCGGTGCATGATGAAAGCACCCTTATCCATGCCAGCTTTGGAGGCGGCGATAAAGTCCTGATATGGCACACGGCCCGACCAGGTGGTGTAGACGTAGGCTCCGGGGCGGAAGATGGATTCGAAGTTTTCCCATTCGCACGAATCTCTGGGATTGAAAAGTCAATAGTTGTCCTCTAATGATGGATAAGAACACGAAGAAGCGGCAAAGATATCTTACCTGTAAGATGGCCATCCTTCAGCTAATTCTCGGAGCTTTAGCCGTTCTATGACCAGATTGTCTGGGCCATTGTTGCGAATTGCGGTATCGGGTCTTGACCCAGCAGGGAGGTTATGGAGGTCTACCATGTTGAATGTGATAATTCAATGAGGTTCAGGTCTCCGAAGGTGCTTGAGGCGAGGTAGCTTAAATTAAGAAAAACACCCCGACCGGTTATATTGGGGAAAAAGTGCTTTGGAAGCGCTCTTGGATCTTGGCTATAATGAGACCCCTCAATGGAACACAATCCGGCTCCAAGAATCGGCTAATAAAATGGTATTAGCATTTATAATCTAAAGAAGCAAAACGATGGACGGAGTTGCCGATCTGTTGTTCTTTGGAAGATGGCGTTTGTGTGGAGATGGTGCGGCTAAGACCTTTGCCGCTCACACCCGGAACTATGAGGCCGAGGAAGGAGGTTCAATGATTTATGAAAAGCCCACGACTAAAATCTTACGAGTAGCAGTCCGCTGGTATTAACACTCAAATTTTAGGATCGAGTTTACTGTATTATGTGTTACACATTTTCTTCTTTAAGATCACCCCTACTATTGCCGATCAATACTCCTCATCAACAAGCATAACCTCAACCTGCTAAGAACCCGCGAACCCCATATCTATGGACACGCCACATTCAAAGGTCTCGAGACTAGTTGCTTCCAAGCACACGCTTAGTCGCTGGGGGCCGACTTACAAACGTTTCAGTCCAACACCGATGAGACGTTTACACCTCTAAACATGTGGCAATGAAGTCCTCTTACCGTTTTTACCGTCAGGTTGCGGATGCTGCTAAGCCATAAGCTCAACGGCTCAAGTCTCAACGCATGCAGTGAGTCTGTCTTCTAGAAAAGCTGCTTGGGAACGAGTCAGTAATATCTCGAGTGGCGGAAAAGTCCTCTCTACCGCTAATCAGAGGCCCGGGATTGGCGACACCTGAACTAACACAGCACCTGTGCAAATCTTGGCATTATTCATAATGTTGATCTAGCTCTTTACAAATAATCTGAGTCAGTCTTCACCAACAAACAAGCCTATTCACAAACACTCCAGCCGAAATTTCAGAGACTGCCAACGATGGGACAAGACAGATTCAAGCAACCTCTCCGTGTATGTCTTTCGGTTATCCTCTGAAACACTCATCAGCTCCCCTTTTAAACTACTTCAGTACGAAACACGAGTGACAAGTCAGGCTCTGAAGTCATCCAGCTCCACTTGGCACCCCAAAATGGTAGTGATGGCAATGGCAGGCTGTTAAAGGCCCTCGTCGCCTTTGGTAAGGTTCACCTGGTCGCAGCTGAGCGGAAGGAGCTACAGCTCTTCTTTTAGAGAGACGAGGCTGTTTTCTAGTCGGAGGGCGAGGGGAAATGGAGGGTTAATGCAGATGATCATGATGTATAGGTCTCGATGAGCTCTAGTCCCCAGGATGTCAGGTCTAAGCTTAAACTCAACGTACCGGAAGGTTTCGGCTTTAGCCCTTAGTAATATTAGAGTAAGCTACTTACAAGAACCAGTTACTTAGGTGAGCAGGATATCCGTTGATTAGACGTCTGTTTAAATCATCCATGTCGTCTTCAGCCATTGCGTCGGCTCTGTGGTTATTGGGCTGCAGGAGGATTATTACATGCCAAAGGGCGTGCTACAACGCCTCTATATTGGCCCTGCAACTGGCCAATGTGGAGGCCTTCGGTTGCGCAGTTGTCAAAGAAGAAAAGAATTCCGAGTAGCCCAATCAACAGTTCAAGAACGAAATCAATGGCAATGGAAACTGCCGAGCTTGCCATATACTTCCAGTTCTGGAGAACTATGTCAGAAGAGGGAGAAAAAGTGCCGCGGGAGCATGCGCGGAGAGATATCGAAGCAAGGCAGAAGTTTGCAAACAGTTTCAGCTTGAATTAGATGACAGTAAATTCGGTTTGTAAATCAACCGCCTAACACGCTGTCATCAGTCTTCCAATAGACGGACTTCATGGATGCCTTACTGACTTTGGATCTATTGATAAACCAGAAGTTTATCCCAGGACCTTTCCCTGCGGCGTCGAGAAGAGTCTCCCACGCTCCGTCTTTGTCAAGCTTCTCAACCTTCTCCAAGCCAGCCCAAAGCATCCGTTGGTCCTCGGTATGATACCCGATAACGTGAGTTACCTCGACCGCAGGCTAGGCGTACTGCTTGGCAACACCCAAAGTTAACTTTCTGATCTTGCATATCACCTCGAGCGAATCGCCCACGGTGAGAGCGCAGCCAAGTAGAAGGGGACAAGAAGCAATCTAGACATTGTCTATACTGAAATTAATGGTACTACCGCATAATTGACACTCTTCATTACAAATCGGCGCGCGCTTCCTCTCCAGCCCATGCCCTTCGAATGACCTCGCGAATAGCTGTCCTCTCAATCTCCCGAGGGTTCCAGTATGGCTTGGAGATTGCCATGTCTGCTGCCTTGTCGATATCGCTCTCCTTCATGCCCAGTGCCTTTAAACTTCGCCCAACTTTGATTTTGTCCAACAGAATATTCAACCCCTTGATAGCATCTCCGTCGCTTTCAGGCAGGGCCTCCGCAAGCCTCTTCATAGTGTCTGGCACACCAGGCGCGTTGTAGGAGAGCGCGTGAGGGAGAACGATGGTATGAGTCTCCGCATGAGGCAAGTCGAAGCTACCGCCCAAGGTGTGGCAGAGTTTATGGTGTAACGACATGCCCACGTTTCCGAGACATGTCCCGCACAACCAGGCGCCGTAGAGAGCGGCAGATCTGGCGGACTTTGAAGCCGGATCATCGATGAGCTCCGGCAGCGCGTTTGCTAGCGCTTTCACACCCTCCACAGCTAGAATACTGATGATTGGGTTGCCGTTTTGTGCGTAGAGTGCTTCAACAGCGTGAGCTATGGCGTTGACGCCGCTGGATGCTGTGAGGCCGATGGGTAGAGTAAGCGTCAAATCCACGTCGTAAATAACGACGTTGGGAAGAATCTTGGGGTCGGATCTAGTCTCTTTCCGTCCGTCCGCGGTCTCGCCCAGAATCGGAGTAACTTCACTGCCCGCGTATGTCGTAGGAATAGCGATGTGAGGCAGGCCGGTGCGGATGCTGATGGCTTTGCCCAGCCCAATCGTGCTGCCACCACCGATACTGACTACAGCGTCGGCTTCCGCCGAGGTCGCGAGGTCACACGCGCGCTGCGTCACGTCGGTCGGAGTGTGCATACGGGCTTCGTTGAACAAGCCGGCGATTTTTCCTTGGAGTATAGTCGAGACATCTTCGGCTTGCGCAACTTGGTAGGGCGTTGACAGGAGGAGAGGGCGAGATGCTCCCAGCTTGGCAAGCTCTTGGGGCAGCTTTTGGATGGTGCCTGTTCCAAAAACGACCCGGGCAGGGTTGCTGTTGTACTCAAAGGCGTTCATTGTGGTGCAGGCTGTGGGCTATTCAGATGGCATTAGAATTGTCCAGTCTCTATCAGGATGAAGCAGGTTTAAGTGTTTTTACGGGTGCATCTCGACTTTTCGTGGCTTTGTCGGAAGAACCCATCACGTCGCAAGGGCCCATGAGCTACGGTACGATTTTCGTACCTTTTACAGTTACCGTTACCTTTGCCGGGATAGTTCATTGACCCCGCCGGATCATCCGGATCGCCAGCGGTGACATCAACCCCATTCTCACTCGGGAGAGGTCTTAGCCGCCATCGGAAGCACGCTGAGAACCGTAATCGAATAGCCTCGGTCAATCACCAAGGGTGGTTTGTAATCCTCAGTCATCACCAGCTACAACAGACACTTCTAGCGGGAGTTCCTTGACTGAAGTTTGGTTAGGCAGAGCAGAATCTCACTGCCGTCATTTCTGCCAAATTTCTCACGTCCACCTCCACCATCCCCGCAATGGACCCCTCAACCGTGGACCTCCCACCGCTGAAGGACCTAACTATCGACAACATCACAGACAACGTGCATGCAATCAACTCAAGATGCGGTGACCTCCGTATGAAGTTCCTCTTTGAGAGACTCGTCACGCATGTCCACGATTTCGCGCGCGAGACCCGCCTTACGACCGCAGAATGGGAGGCAGCAATCAAGTTCCTAACACAAGTCGGCCAAATCTGCAGTGAGGTTCGGCAAGAATTCATTCTTCTCTCTGACATAATCGGCCTCTCTTTGCTTGTCGACTCGATTGATCATCCCAAGCCCGAGGCTTCAACCGAAGGCACCGTCCTCGGCCCTTTTCACACACACGAGGCTAAAGACGTCCAAAATGGCACCTCTATCTCGCAAGATCCCGAAGGAGTGCCAATGCTCGTGGTATGCACAGTCAAAGATACCCAAGGGAAACCGATCCCCAACGCCAAAGTGGACGTGTGGGAGACGGACTCCAAAGGGTTCTATGACGTGCAATACGCGGACCATGACGGACCCGATGGCCGTGCTATAGTACGAAGCGACGATAGCGGCTCATTTTTCTTCAAGGGCATTGTTCCTGTGCCATACCCTATCCCCAGCGATGGACCTGTTGGCAAGCTCTTGAAGAAGCTACATCGGCATCCATACCGACCAAGCCATTTCCATTTCATGTTTAACAAGCCCGGCTACGACCGCCTCATCACGCAAGTCTTCCTCTGCAGATATTCCTGACGTACTCTAACAATTCATAGAGCCTTATATCTTCGCGGTGATCCATACGAGAGGTCGGACGCTGTATTTGGCGTGAAGGAATCGCTGGTTGTAGACCTAAAGTCGGTCTCGGACGTAGAAGGGCTTGCAGAGAAGTACAACGTGGACCCGTCTACGAAGCTTCTCAAGCACGACTTCGTATTGGTCACGGCGCAAGAAGCGACCGATCTTCGAGATCAAAAAGCGATGGAGGCGATGGAAAAGCAAGGGCTTACGAAAATGCGGATTATCGATGGTGTTCTGATTCCTGATCCCGATGTTGACTAAGTTAACAGCAAAGCAATCAAATCAAAGATCTCAGGAGTTTGTCGTTTACAGTGAAGACGGATTCAGCTACCGGGACCGGTCTCGTGTGACGGTCGGGTCTAACCTAGGGGTCTAGGGTAGGTCCAAGGTGTGTGGTTTGATGATCAAGTGGATCAGGATGTCGTAGTGAGCAATGTAGGTCATGATGGTAATGTGCAATGGTAAGTTATTATATAACCAAATGATGATGTTAATAGCTAAGGAGCTTAAGGCTCTTATCTAATGTGCTAAGTGAATGTGTATATATACTATAGTGATTTGCGTGGGATTGTGAGGTGCGTGGGATCGTAGTGATCTAGGATCGTGACGATCTAGGATCGTGGGCACGATCTATGGTTACGCGCTCCTCATGTGATAGGAAGGAAAAAAGTGGGTATGTTATGGTTCTGCCAGTTGTGACCGCCTGGTCTTAACCTGGGCTGTGACACCTACTTAGTACCTCCTAATTGTAGGGGAAAAGCTAGGTTGTGAAAGTTAGCATATACTATATTACATTATATAGGGGCTATATCCCATTGCACAGGGGCTATATCCTGCTACCTCGCCTATTTCCACTTTATATCTGCTGCAGCCTTAGCTTTAAATATAGGGTATTTTCAAGGCTTACTATACTAATATCTTAATAGGATAATATTAGAACTAGCATTATCTATAATATAATAATAGAGTAATAATAAAGAAAGAGTCTTATAGAATTATTATTAAATAAATTAATATCTCTTAGAATTAGTATAGGGTGTTAAGATTATCTAAAGTTTAAATTCAGCCCCTTCCTAACCCCTCTTAGAGATAAAACCTATTATAATTACTTAATTAACCTTACATTATATAATATTTATATAAATAAATATATAAGCTTAATATTAACTATATTAATTAACTATAATAAAAGGTCAAACTAGTTATAATATTATAATTAGACTTTAATAATATTAAAAATAAATATATAATATATCCTTAATATTATCTTTCTAATTTAGTAGTACTAGGCAATTTTAATTAGATAAATATTAATAAGTTAGATAGTACTTAATGCTAAATGAAGTATAGGGCAAACTAGATTAGCACTATTCTAAATATAGTAACTGTAAAAACGAAAGCAGTTCAATTTAACTGCTAAATTCTAATTAGCTATAAAACCTAGAGGTAATAATAAGGTTAATAACTTATAAGATAAATATAATAATAATAAGAAGGAAAAGAATATTAATATATATATAGGATGACTTAGAAGTTCTTATTATAAGTTAAATTCTATACTTAGCTATTTTACTATATATTTAGCTTCTAGTCTAAGTTAGTTAAGTAGTAATAGTTACTCTATCTAATACTTTATATATAATCCAATCTAATAAGAACCTACTCTATAAGGAATATCTTATCTATTAATAAAGGCAGCCTTAGAGAGTTTATTATAAGTAGTGGAAAAAAGCATTATAAGTGGAAGTTGTTAAATGGAATGTAGATAACTATTATTAAAAGAAGCATTAAATAATAGATTATTTTCTTCTGCCTAGCTAACCTGTTAATCTGACGGGAGTCATTGCTAGCAGCTGAGGTTATTACTGTTGAAAATGACCGTTAGGCTAAAAACATAGCGCGCGCTACTCTAGTTCATAGCACACATCGATTCAGGGCATATCCCTTCAATTCAACAATTACGGGCATTGCGTGGGGAAGGTACTCTATACTTCTGGAAGCAAAAGGTACATTGTCAAGCGTGTGGGGCATGTACCTGTCATAACTCACCGAGCTTTCATTGCAACCGTGCCCGTGCAGGGTCACCAACCGAGCTGAACTTCCTCCGCCTCTAAAACCACTACCCCTCCAATTCATTCACTAAACACAACACCGCCATCATGGCCCGTAGATGCTACCCAAGGCGCATCGTCGAAAAGACCCCGTCCCACAATGGTAAGCCAAGTTATACTACCTGGACTCTGACCGAGAAGAAACCCGACACCCAAACACCACCCGACGAGACCAACCGCCCCAAGTTCTCGCTTCAAATCTACGACACCACCGCCGCGGCCGACGACGCAGAGCACGTCAGCGCCTTGGCCAAGGAAATCTTCGAAACCACCGGAGACCGCCGCAAAATGGGCAGGGAATCGCCCGACCGCGTCGAAGTCCACGGCCTCCCTCTGCCCGAGGACACGCCTGACGCCGGTCGCATCCAGCAGTGCCTCCAGCATTACGAGGACGAGGTCAAGGCTCGCCACGAGGCCAGGAGCGACTTTCTGATTCACCCGACCTTTGACCGATTCCACTGGTGGCGCAGAATCATTGTCATCACCCGATCGGAGCCTGTTTGGGAAGCCTACGAGGTGCGCTTCGACAAGCAGCCGCGTCCCGAGACGCCCCGTGATGGATATGACGAAGAGGACACGTTTGACCCTCCGGACTGGGAGGCCTGGCCTTTTGCTCGTGAGGAGCTGACGGACAAACTCGCAAATATGAGGGAGCACAGCGAACGGTTCACACACTACGTCACCGATGGCCGGCTGAATGAGCGATGGGATTGGAATATTGTCGAGTGGGGGAGCTATAGGAAATAACATGGCGAGATGAGGCCAGGATAAATGAGAAGCTGAAATCTTGAAACTTATACAGAAATCTATCTGCACACCTGCACCCTCTATCATACTCCCATCTTGGCGTTTGCTGGCTCAAGGCGCCGACGGGAAGCCAATATCCCTCTGGGCGCCGGAGCCATCCAGGGTATACTCAGGATAACCCCATGCTCCGTAGACGGAGGCGCCGTTGGGCACGTCGGGTCTTGGGAACGTCAAGGCGTCGACCGTGGCCCAGCCGTCATCCCCAAACGCAGCCGCGAACCAGCGCCGGTTCGCGGCCGAGAGCAAGTTCTGCTCGGCGGCGTTGAACTGGTGGTTGGTCTCCAGCTCCGTCTGCGCCTCGGTCGAGTACGTCGACGCCCTGGCCTCGATCTCCTGGAGCTGCAGGTCGATCCAGTAGGCGTAGAGGGAGCGGAGGGAGGGGTCGGCGCCATCCGTTCGCGTGGGCTCTCCGGCGTTGTTATTGGCATCGCCCCAAGTATACGCCTGGTCGAATTCGTAAAGGACCAGGTCGAACCAGTTTGACACTCTCATCCACTTGTTCCAAATGGGTTCCAAGCTCTTTGAAGAGTCGCCTTCCCACCCGAGATAATGGAATGTAGCAGCCGCCTGGTTACAAATTAGCTCATACCGAATGTGCAGCCGGAAGAACACTTACACTGGCAACACAATGCTTGTTCGTGACGAGCTGGTTCTGGCTCGGATAGTCCACTCCACACGGGCGGTTCTGCCCAAACCACACGCCCTTCTTCAAGTTGGCCTCGCCCTGGAGAACGGCCAGGTTGACCACTGTCCTAGCCTTGGTTAAGCCCTTGCCTCTGGTGTTGAAGCCGTCGACTCTCCCGAACCCATTGAACATGACCTCGTCGAGGGTATCGCCACCGGCAGGGGTTCCCAGCCCGCCCGCGCCACGGCCCGGCTTCACCAGGGGGAAGGCATTGCCGCCGTCGGCGTCGAGCAGCGTGTCCATGACCCACGATGCGGTGGGCATGTTGGTCGAACCGATTGTTTGGCCGGCGTTGGAGCCCAGCCATTTGAACCAGTCGCGGGCGGTTTGAGCTTCATACACATGGTCGGCTGGCGGCATATTAGCAAAGTGAAAACTCTGACAAGCTTGGGCTGGGTGATTGTATACTCACTTTCAAGTTCACCGTTAATCTCTGCTTGAGTCAACTCATTGAGATCACGCCTCTCGATGAGGCCGGAACATCTCCTGTCTGTCATCCAGAAGTACTTGTCAATCTGGGGAACCGACGTGGCCTGGACTCCTTGCGGATAATCACCAAATACCAACGTTGCCACGGGCCCCCCAAGTTCGAGCGTGAGGACCTTGTCAACGCGTTTGTCTAAATGAGAGTCGCTGGCATCGCTAAAGTCGACGACCATGACATGGCGCACCTCGACAAAGCTGTCGTCTTCATCCGGCTCTATAGCGCAGGTTTCTGCGTCATCGGACTGGCGGATGAACATCTCGCCCCATCTCTTCTTCATCGCGCTCCTCTTGGCCGCTGAACTGCCGCAGAGATAGCACGTCTCGTCATCATCCCCGGTCTCGGTGGCTTCACTCCCGGTGGTGGTGGAGGAAGCATTACCCGTCTTAGTGGCTGTGGGGTTGGAGCCGTCGTCGCTGTCTTCACAGTTGCAAGTGCTGGGGATCCAGACGTTGCCATCATCGTCGTACTGGATCAAGGACTCATCACTGACATCACTAACGCTGGAGATGCCGTCGTACCCATTGCACTGGATTTGTCAGTCGGTCCTTGATTGGTTGGGCCCTATGCACTTACACTGTACTTCGACGTAGACTCATCCAAATTCGTGCAATATGTCTTGCAAGGGCCGAGTTGCTTCTCGGCCAGCGTGGAGTCGTCCACGGACTCCAAGTAGAGGAAGCACTGTCCGACCTCCCTAAAGTAGGTGAGGACCTGGTCGTCAGTTCCGTCGCGGCTGAAGAGAGGAATGGACTGCCGAGACTGCAAAGCAAGTGCGGGAGCAAGAATGTTGCCCGCGAGAAGCAGGCCAAAGAAAGAAGGAAGCTTCATGGTAAAGGTTGAGACAGCGGAATGTCTCGGGCTCGATGATTGCAGCCTTTGGAAAAAAGAGTGTGGCTAGCTACCAGGCATCGATAGATAGGGCACCGGATCACCAATATGGGAGGTCTAAATAGCCATCTCACAACTCACACGTCTTGTAGCCTGGACGGCTGAGTAACCAAGTAGGCTCTGCGCCCCAAATCACCCGATGCTACAATGGAATATGGACCGACATGCCTGCCATGTCTGTGGAGAGCATACAGCGCATAATGTGACCCAAATTGATTTGGGCTCAGCTTATGAATCTATGTGACACAAATCCTGTCGTGGGGCAGGAGTCGAGGAATCCGTCACTCCTCTGCCAAGCCTGGGAGAACTCTGTCTGCGCCGTTCACTGAGTGGACCTCGGATATTCAAAACATGCCAGTTTGAGTTACTTCTAACCATAAATCAGGCATAAGTCACTATGGATGTGCGGCTGAGCGTGTAGCATAAACCACAGCCACCGGAACTCCAGGATGGCTGCTCAACGACCAACAGCTGCCGGTTAAGATTTGAGGAGAGGCTGAGCCTTTCAGCTGACCTCTTCAAGAGCTGTCATCTGTTCGTGTTCTTGGATTTGTTTGGCTGGGAGATTTTCCGCCAGGGAACATGGATGATGGGCATCAGGCCCAACTCCTTCTACGCTGGATCGGGCTGCAAAGGATCGAATCTACCCGCTTTGCCAAGTCTATCACCCCTTAGTGATACATCCAAAGGCGCCTTGGACAATGTTAGTTGCTTCTGCGTGGGCTGAGCCGTGAGAATTCTTCCTTTCGGCTACATCCCGCCCCGTGATTTCAATCCTTTATCGTCTTTTCGGCAGTCAGCCCCACCTCATGTTTCAAACACAGATATTTTAGTCTCCGGTAATAATTATCGCACGGTCCAGCGCGAATGCATGCATCATGAAGTTGACGTGCTGCGAGAATAATGATTGATTTGCGGCGGAGCAGTGAATGAATCGTGGCTGGCCTGGATGGAGGATTTTGCCTCGCCTCCCCTGTCACTAAAGTCTCGCTGCCATGATGTTCTATATGAGCAAGTATAACCGTTGGCCAAAGGTTCTCTGCCTCGGAGTTAATGTCCAGTAGTCTCGACTTGAGAACTGTCTCTCTTTATCCCGCATTCGTTCTTCAGCGGTCAAGACACATTCGTTTCCTCTACTTGGTGTCGAGAAATCTTCGCAGCTATGCGTCTTTCTGTAAGCGCGTCCTTGCTGCTCCTAGGGGCTCGGCTGGTCGCCAGTGTTCCCTCCTACAACCAGCAATGTGGCGTCGACCAGTGTCTCTGCGGAGGCTCTTGCCGGACACTTGATGAAAGACAGCATTGCTGTCCGGCGAAGCATGGCTTCGAGGAGCACATCTGCCTTGAAGGTGAGCCAGCTACCCGATATAATATCTATTGCAGCTGTTCTAACTTTGATTCAGGCCACGCATGCTGTGGACAGGGTTGCTGTCGAGACGGTTGGACGTGTGGTCGCAATAACGTGTGCTACCGTCATCCAGAGCCAACCACAGATGAGAACACTCGATGTTCCACGACAATCATCACCAAGGTGATACCTATCACAATCACCGGCTCGAAAACCACCTCGATAGACAGCACTATCAAGGTAGTTACTTCTGTTTATTCGGAGCCTCCCCAGTCATCTTTACTCCCTCCGAAACTACCTCTACATCTGGTTCAAAAACCTCCAAGTCTTCACACTCTAGGGAAAATGGTAGCACTGTCATCTCGACAGTCATTTCCACGGGCTCAGATGGAGTTGTTTCTACCATATATTCCATATCTGGAACTCACTCCAGCAACGGGCCAAGCAGTGGCACTGACGGACAAGTCGTCTCGACTTCTCCTGGCTCAACTTCTGGTCCGAAAGACACTACCTCGAGTGGATCGAGCTTGGATACATCTGTGCCAGCCTCCTCCAGCACCCCTGATCAGCCTGTAACGCCGACTGGGACTACCAACTCAGATGGCCAAGTTTCAACCACGGCTTCAGAGGGCTCTACTTCCGCCTCGAGCCAGGGAGGTAACACGTCCGAGCCTGCTACGCTCAGTACCCCAACTATCGTCACCAATTCCGATGGCCAAGTCTCAACCGTCATCCCATCAGGTTCCTCCACTACTGCAGGAGACCAAAACAGTGTTATTGGATCCTCTGGAACCGATACAGTCCCAGCTGGCACCAGTGGCAAGGCGTCAACGCTCACCTCCGCTTCCGATGGCGGAACTGGCATTGGGACTCAGACTCAGACTCCTGTTACCCCCATTGTTATCACCAATTCAGATGGCCAAGTCTCTACTGTTATCCCAACATCTGGTGAAGGATCAGGTACCAGCCTTCCACCTTCGTCCCCTAGCGTCATCACCAACACTGATGGTCAAGTCACAACTGTCATGCCGTCATCAGCCATCGACACTACCACTGGCACTCCCATTGTGATTACAAATTCTGATGGCCAGGTCACAACTCTTGTGTCCTCAGGCACTGGAACTGCACCCTCCACTCCAACTACGGTTACCAACTCTAATGGTCAAATCTCTACCGTTATCCCTGGTACTTCAGCTGAAGGAAGCACTACCTCTGTTGCTGGCACTTCCGTTGTCACCACGCTCTCAAACGGCGATGTATCGACCATCATCCCCACGGGAACTTCTGGTGTGACTTCCGTGAACACTCCAGTTGTTACCACCAACTCTGATGGTCAAGTCACTACGCTGCCCGCACAGACAACTGTCAACACACCAGTTGTTTCCACAAACTCGGACGGCCAGATCACTACCATATCGCCAACTGAGGAACCAACTACTGAACCAATCACAAACACTCCAATTGTCACCACAAACTCAGACGGCCAAGTCACAACCGTAACTCCTACTACTGGAGATACCTCCGTAGTCGTTACCACAAACTCAGATGGCGAGGTGACTACTATCTCACCCTCCGCAGTCTCAACAACCAGCATCCCAATTGTCACCACAAACTCGGATGGCCAAGTCACGACCCTGTCGCCTACTGCCGAAGAGACGACCACAAACACCCCAATTGTGTCTACCAACTCCAATGGTGAGATAACTACCATTTCGTCCTCAATAGGGTCAACCACCGATGTCCCAGTTGTCACCACCAACTCGGACGGCCAGCTCACGACCCTATCTCCCACCGAGGAACCGACTACAGAGTCTGCGGTTGTGACTACCAACTCTGACGGTCAGGTCACAACTGTGTCGCCTACCGAGGGGACCACCACCGAGTCTCCGATTGTGAGCACCAACTCGGATGGGCAAGCCACGACGTTGTCACCTACAGGAGAGAGCACAACTGCCGCAACAAGCGATGAGCCTGATGTGACAACCCTCTCTGATGGCCAGGTTACCACTCTCCCGCCCAGCACCACGGACTCAACCCCTACTGTAACCACTCTCCCGGATGGCCAAGTCACGACCGTGAAGCCAGACGAGACGGATGCCCCATCTACTACAGAGCCCCCGTCGACGACAACAGACTCCGACGATGAATGGATCCAGCCAATCACGACAACGGTTGGAGATAGCCTGAGCCTACTGACGATGGCTACAAGCTGCCTTGCAACATCTGGTTCTGGCAGTCTTGCCTCATATGGGGCGAACTACATATCTTTGGTTGGCTGGTCACTCATCCCATCGGCCCCATTCCTCCGTAAGAGTACCTCGACTGCATTGCTGCGAGCAACATGGCTAACAACACGATAGTGGACCACCGCCGGCAATCAAGCTCCCCACGGGCGACATTACTATTCACATCACAGGCTCAATCAACTGGCCTTCGTACACGTAAGTGCCCCGTTGAAACCTCAATCAGGCTTGCATTAACCTGGGCTTCACAGTATCGGTCCTGACCACATGCCAACTTTCCCACCCGAGCCTGAAGGCGGCTGCGAGACCGAGACGGCCGAGATATGCATTACCAGCACCTCCTACGGCGTCTCCGTCTCCAACAGCGAGACCAAGGCCACCACCACGGCCGTTCTCTCCACCTGCGGTACCATTCTTGGTTGCAACTTGGAAGACACTGAAACGACCGTGACGACCACCTCGGCCACGACGGCGTCGCCGACGGGCACTCCCTTCCCTCACGTTGTCTATCCCAAGGAGGGAACCGATAGTAGCCAGGTTGCCAGCATCGAGCAGCAGCTCAAGTCTCTCGCCAACGAGTCCGAGATTTACACCTCGTCCAAGGACACATTCGGTATTTTGTTCTGGCGACTGCCCATCACGTCGGAAGACGCCGACGACCTGAAAGGCTCCGACGATGTAAGTTGATTGATATCAATCGGGGTTTCCATTGCTAATTGTTCCCAGGTTGCTTCCGTCTACGAAGCCTGTGATAATGAGAACATTACCTGCTTTGATCCAACCGTTGAACTGGTCTACCAAGACAATGCAGAGGCCCAGCTCTCCTACATCTCTTGGCCCTCAGACGATGACATCGATCTCGACGATCTTGACTCCCGCTACTACTTCGACAACAGCGCCGGCAAGGATGTGGATGTCTGGATCGTTGATTCAGGAGCCGCCTCAAGCCACCCGGTAAGCAACGGGAGCCTATTTGAGACCTTCGCAGAACAACGCTGACAAATAATCCAGGAGTTTGAGCTCATCAGTGACAGCATTGAGTGGCTTACGCCATTGGAAGACTATGACGGCCAGGCCCGCCAAGATGACTCCCAATCCGACACGACCAACAGCGAGAAGTCCAAGGCCCATGGCACGGCCATGCTGAGTCTTGTTGCCGGAAAGACTCTGGGGGTTGCAAAGAGCATCACGCCTCACATCGTCCGTCTCCCTCGCCAGGTCGCCACCGGTGGTTTCTGGTCACCCGAAGACTTTCTCGAGACCATGGCCGACGCCGTAAATGCCATGGAGGCAGGCTCGGACAGCGAAGCTGCAGGAGTTGTCCTCATCGCACTGTACTATCCCCGATCGAGGTTCTTCCGCATCAGGGGCGACAACAGCCACAGCGACCCGGACATGGACAGCTTGACCTTTGACGAGTCCCTCGGTTTCGTCCAGGTACTGAGCAAGATCATCGACAACATCTCCGGAAAGGGGTATCTCGTGGTTACCGCAGCCGGCAATGCGGGTTCCCCCAAGATCGACGGTTGGCCGGCAAACTTCGGTTACTCGAACGACGACTTCTACAAGAAGTGCCTCATCGTTGCCGGTGCAGTCTCGGCCAACTCGACTGGCACAGTCTACGGAAACGTAGACCAGGACAAGGGACTGCCGCATCTCTATGCGCCCGGAGACGGGACTAGAGTGGCCGAGGGTAATGAGTATCTCTGGGACAGCGATGAATACTACAGAGATGGACAAGGAACTTCCGATGGTAAGATGAAGAGGTCTTTGATAGACGCTTTGCTGACATTTTCACAGCCGCTGCTCTCACTGCCGGTATGGCTGCTTACCTGCTCGGCCTTGCCCGAGAGGGCGACCTCAAGGATGCCGACGGTAACACCGTGTCAAGCTCCGCGACAGCCATCATGGAGTACATGATCTCCACGGCCTGGTCTCGAGGAAATACGACCATTCCCATCGAGGAGGACGACGGTACCGGAACTAGCGAAGACAATGTGCTTGGCGTCTACAACGGCGTCGACGTGGACCAGACTGCCTGCAGCTGGTCAGACGGCACCACCGACGAGGACGAATGCGACAACCTCTTCGCCACGACGACTACTTCCACTGAAGCCATGCCAACTCTCACTCAAACTGTCGTCACCACTATATCGACCCCCTCGGGAAGCTCCTGCGTGTCTACCGAGACCGGTACCCGCTGCGCCATGGGGCCTGGCGGCCAAACCGCCTGCGTCGAGACGCCAGAGTGCGCCTCCTGGGAAGCCACAGCCACCACCACCACAACCACGGCCTCGGAGCCCACCGTCACCGAGTTCCTCAAGCTCGGCACCGTGGTCTGCAACGACGAGGCCGACTTCCCGGGCCACGCCGACATCGACCCGGATGCCATCGGGGACCTCGCCTCGGACGCGTGCTTTGACGACTTCGGCTTCGACACGTGGATGAACGAGGACAGCGAAAAGCTTGAGACGACAAGCAAGGACGGCCACGGTGTCCAGTACAGGTTCTCCGTGTGGTGGATCGAGGGCTGCGAGCACGAACAGGGCTGGCAATGGGTCGACACGCCGCTCTCCATGAACGAGGATCCAGACGGCCTCAGGGTGGGAGAAACGTGCGAGGGAATCTATAAGGATTATACTTACGACAGCTGTAAGTTCTTCATTCGAATTTTCTCACGAACGCTAAGAGCATACGCTAATAATAATGTCTGCAGGTACTGGCAACGGTGGTGTTGGAGGAAGAATGGACGCTGGTTGTCTTAGATACCAATTCGATGGAGGTGTCTAAGAGGTTATGCCACGCTTTTACGGCGGGGGAACTTCTTTTGTATACATATTCTATTCATGGATGCCGCTTTTACTGAGTGGTTTAGAAATTATTATTTCAATGGAAACAAAGTTGAAGAATCAGTTGGAAATTTGCATCGACCAGCACGAAGAAATGCAAGGTTGCTACTCAAAGAGTTGTCTTGGTTTCTGCTTGCGTAATACAGATATAGAGGCAAGTGCCTTTTTTAGTATGGTCCAAAATTAACTTAGTATGGTGAGGCTGTCCCGGCTTACACTTTAGGTTAAGGTGAACGTGTGGTTTTCCCTTCACAATTACCCTAGACCTTAATCTACGAATGAATTTAAAAGCTAAAGAACATTAGATAAGCCACTTGTAATTTCGAAACCCTAGTTGGGCCCCAATTCTGGATCGAATTGGCGGGCTCTACATTGTTAGACAAAGCACCCTCGTTGAGCGATATGTTCATATACGAGGAAGGACAGGAAGAGACAATTATGCGGCTGGGTTTTCTCGTCAGTCTACGTGCTCAACATGTATTCAAGGGGATCTTACATGTAACATAACACAACACCTAGTTATGCTATCGACTTAAAGTGCGCTTGAAGACATCCTTCCCTCACTTACCCAGCCAGCGGATTTAAGCCTTCTCGAGCCCTTTCTTAAATCTTGGCTAGATCTATCTATCGCTCTCGGTCAGGTAGAACAGCCTTAAAGAGTCTGCAATTCTATTTAGTACCTTCTATTAGCAACAAGACCAGCCTGTAAATTGGGAAGGTACGTCCGTAAGGACAACGACCCTGTCAGAAAGCTAGCGTGGCACTCAGATGACTTGTATTGTCTATGT
>JABSTB010000353.1:0-26412 GCA_013756995.1 Neonectria neomacrospora
CCAACGGCCAACGACCAACGACCTTGTAGGGCTATTACGAGAGTTTCATCGTAAAGACAATTCGATTATTCTCCAAGTAGCTGAGCTGTTGCATAGCGCCGCCGACGCCCATAGCCCTCGCCTTCTCGCCGAAACCCACACCAATGTCCCTATCCCCACCGTCGTTTATACGACGACCACGTGTTTACGAAATACTTTCCCTTTACGATCAACTGCCACCAGACTGTTTGGCACCAGACAGTGTGTAAGTAGGCCATCATCCATGAGCCAAAAGTTCCAATGCGGAATCGAAAGAAAAAATGGTCCCACGGCACACGCTGCCGGCTTATACTGCTCGCCTCTCGCCATCCTGCTCCCATCGCAAGCAACCCATTGGTCACCACCAACGCCCCCTCTTGGTTGAAAACGTCTCTCGGCCTGGAGAACCGCCGCAAGTCTATAAAATCTCTGCGGCAGAGTCACAATAGCGAGATCCACAAGCCGACTCTTGTCAGGTCGCGGCCCGCCGCCCGAGTTCTCTCTCCACCCGGTGCATTCGTTCGCCACCGTCCCGTCCGTACCTGGTCGATATCTTCCATCGACCCCATCGCCACCCAAGTCGTGCGGCCGGGTCCATTGTCCGGATGCATGGGTGGGCTGCCGAGAACTTTTTACAGTAGTCTCGGGTCTATCTGCACTGTACTCCGTACCTATCCGCTTACTCCATCGCTGCATCATCAATGACAAGCACCCCGCCAAGTGTCATGTCGTGCACCACGCATGGGCTATTTAAGTGTAAGTCGGAAAGATGCAACTCTGACATGCCAAGAGCACTTCGGCATAGCGATCGACCGACATCCATCTGGATAATCTAGCCGGACACCCACGCAAAGAACGACAGGCCACAGCCTCGCAACACTTCGGTCTTAAAACGCACGAGTTTGGCGCATTGGAGAAGCTCGCAGACGGCTCTCGAACCCCAGAGGGCGCCACCCCAGTAAAAATCGCCGACATCCCCTGTCCTGCTGGATATCGGTCCCCGTCCCTCGACCGTGGTGGTTGCGCACCTAGCCAACCAGCGGGAATAGCATCGACATGCGTCCAGCGACCCCCTGGTCGAGGCTCAAAAATCCCTGCGTTCCCCGAAAGCAGCCTCGTGCAGCAGTGCCCACCAAGCACCGGCATCGCCAAACTTGGCCCAGCCCGAGATGGGTTAGGATGGGGACCGGTAGCCCTCGCCAGAGCAGCTTTCCCCTGTATCGATTTGCACGCTTATAGAATCTTTACTGCTGTGCGAGTCGGGTTTCGATGGCCAAGATAAGAATGACAAGAAAGACATAACAAACGGCTAAAGGTTCCAGACTTTAGTCACGTACAAAGTACCCAAGGGTCAGAGAAGACACAAGTCTCACGTCAAGCCGTACTTAGAAGTTCCAGTATCTGTGCTTTTTCCCGTTTGGTCAAAGCTTGCACTGGCTTTTTCTAAACCGACTTCACCGGACATTTCGTTTCATTTGGATAACCACATTGTTCATGTTGGCAAAGAAGGTAAGAAGCTTCCCCAATGTGGGAAAGAATAAACTTTCGTAATTCCATATCCCTCATCAATCCACTGTGACGAGGGAAAAACTCAGAGTACCCATGTTGCAAGATTAGGCTCCTCAATCCATCAACGTGGCTCATAACGATATGCTCTAACAATGCATATGTTCAGTTGTTCAGTCTTGCCAGACTCTCTAATAAGTTCCTTGAGGAAAAGAGAAAGCAGATGCCAGTTTGCTTTCCGTACGCCTGCTCCCATGCTCTTCCCTCTCAATGCTCCGCCAGCGTGCTAACCTCCAAAACACCAGTAATTTCACCCTTTTCCATAACTGACACGACCATATCCGGTCCATACACGACTTCGTCGTCGGTCGGTGACGACTGCAGAGTCTCTAGCATGGCCCGTGCCTGACGGATGCTCGTATCTGACGACAAGGAGAACATCTGCGCCCCGGGAACAAGAAGCCCAGGGACATCTTCCAGGCTGCGGCCGAGGTCCTGCCTGTCAAGGCCGCGAATCTTACTCGGAGAGACAGCACAGTCCCGCACCTTCACCCATCCTGTGGGGGAGTCGTATCCCGCGCGGAGAAGGTCGACACCCAAGCTCTCATCTCCCAGGTCCACCATCGGTGGGATATCAGCCCACCGAACTGCGATGTCCTTGATTGTCTGGGGCTTCTTTGCTGCGGCGCCAATAGCTCCTCCCGGGTGGTTGCTTGCAAAGACGGCGGAGACGCTCGTGTGAAGTTCCTTCGCGGTCGCGATTGCGAGTGCATCGCCAAGGGCCAGTGCCACCGTTGTCGACGTCGTCGGTGCCGAGACTCCGAAAGATGTTTTTTCAGCTTCCAAAATAGGTGCTGGAAGGAGGATGGTATCCGGGCGGTGCTTGATGAATTCACACGTCTCATAGCACGTATGAGACGTCAACAGAATGACTGGGAGCGACTTATCCAAGTGGGGCAGCATGAGCAGAAGTTCCTGAGTCTTTCCCGAGTACGTGATAAACATGAGTGTGTCATGGGGTCCGATTATCCCGAGGTCCCCGTGGAGAGCTTCGGTCGGGTGAAGAAAGACAGCATGGATGGCGAGACTCTTAAACGTGGCCACCAGCTTCTGACCAATATGGCCCGACTTGCCCACGCCGATGATGACCAGTTTTCCTCTGGTGGCTTCTTGTTGCGTGATGACTTGCACGGATTTGTTGAAGCCCTCCTGAGCTATAGCATCGGTCTCATACAATTGTGTGAGATTCCTGAGGGCGAGTGCCTCGGTGTTGAGTACGTGGATGCCATCTCGGAGTCGTTGGTCTTTGGCCTGGCGCTCCGCTCGGACTTCTAGATCGAGGCTCAAGGGGTCTATGGGCTCACAGAACCCGTTTGCTGGCGGGGAGATGGACGGCGTTGGCGGAGAGGGAGGAGGTATCGCTGAACATTGTGAGGCGCCGAGTACGACAACTGCGCTTGTTTGTACGGGGCCGTGACCGCCGCACTGCGACAAGCCAGCCATGTGCGGTGTTGCTGCGTTGTTCTAGCTCCTACAGCTGGAAAATTCTCTCAACGTTTTACTTGGACCGACTCGGGATCCGAGGTTGGTAGCTGAAGACTTGGAGGCAGTTCGGGTGATTTCCGAGCTTTGTATGCGTGGCCTGTTTGCTCCTCAGACGGCTGTCATTGCAATTCAGGATTAACCGTTCACTGGCAGTCTGCGTTGTCGGACTCTCTCGGGTTGCCTTTATCACGGGTTGCCGCGGCTGTGCGGGGAGACTGAGACGGAAGAAAGGACCAGGCCAGGCATTCCTTTATGCTGTAACCAAAAGGGCGGCGTAGGTATGAAACGAGCAGCTTGCCCCGGGCGGAGAGGAGGACGGACGGCTTACGTATATAGGAAAACCCCAAGACTTTGGTGACAGCTGGGCTGTTGTTGACGACCAATTGGTTGCGGGCTCGATTGCGACGAAAGACTAGCAGCCCCGATCTGGATCTAGCAGCACCAGCAAGTGGATGCGATAAGGGGTCCAGGGTTCCGAAATATCCCTCCGCGTCCGAGCCATCGATGACGAATTTGACAAGCTGTGAGTCAGCGAAGGAGAAGCAGCAGTGAGAGGGTCAAGTCAATCCGTCATCGAATTTCCGAGAGCGTCGCAGCGAGTGTTCGATTCGCACAGCTTCAATGGGCGTCGTTCATCTACGTGGAATGATCCGAACTCTCCGGGGCCTGCACCACGGACGCCCGTCTCGGTTCCTCCGTTGGGTGGCCGGCGGGGGCGGGGTTTTTTCGCGAGTTCCCCCCCCTCTTTGTTCCGGTTCCGCATGGATAGCAGGAGTCGATGACGCCTAGAGACGGACGGAGGTGCAAGGCGACGAACCAGAGCATGCGGGTGCTGGCTTCGGTGCCACTCAGCACGGATGGCGCAAGAGGGAGGCGCAGGGCATAGTCGTGCTGGTTGACATTTAGCACTTTTGAGTCGGGAAGCGCGCTTGTCGGAGATGCAACGCGCGCGGTGCGGAGAGTGACAGGGCGGGATTGAGGTTGGGCATCCTCTTCCACGTGGAGATGGAAGTCCGCACTTCTACCGCGGAATCTAAGTCAGAGGTACGAACGGAAGAACAAATTGAACGAACTTGAGCACGATGAACTATGAGTGGTTACCGAGCGTGTGGCGGTCGCTTATGGCAGATGCTTGTTGCAGACTGGCGGCTGGTTGCCGTCCGTGGTGGGAGGAGACGCCGCCAGCGTGGCGTCTGCGATGTTCGATAGGTGGGGAAGAAGAGATGGAGGAGATCGACCACATCGAGCTTTGCTAGACAATGAGGCGCCAATTAGACGTCGCCAATCCCTTTAAACTCATTGTTCTAGCAGGCTTCCAAGGGAAGGGTCTCTTTGAGCACCAATGGACCGAGGTACATTGTGTCTTGGTCCCACGATACGGATGAGGTAATGAGGTAATGCGCCCAAGTCTCTACCTACGAAGCCAAGGAGAGTAGTCCATGACCCTTTATTTACCATTATCCAACTCTCACTGAGCCTTCGACTTGTCATACAAGTCAGAACACGTGCATCTTGCCTTGCATGCCGTCTGGGAAGGTGCGAGAACATTAGAAGAGCAGAAGCGGAAAGAGTGCAGGGAAGGCGCCTGAGGCTCTCATACTTGACCACACGTAGCCGAGATCGCCGTTGTAAGCACGGCCTGACCTCGATCAATCCTTCGGCATGACTAGCAAATGTCCTCGCCTACGGATACGAAGTAATGCAATACACACGAATTCTGCATGTCCTCCCCGACGCACCCGCCGAAAAGTCAAAATGGCAGATCAGGGAGGGAGGAAAGGCTTCGACGGAGCTCAGCCTCTCACCGCTTCAAGCAACCGCCTTTTTATTTATTTTAAGCGCCCGGTTCCAAGCAATGCAACGTCAGCACTTTGGTTGCAATGAAGCAGAATTGGCGAGTGCACTTTGGTGTGCTCAGCACTCAATCTGGATAGATCACTGCCCGATCCATCCGTCAGCATCTGGGTACATACGCGCGTACAATAAGCCAGCCTCGCAGCCAAAGCCCCAGCGTCAAAACGGATCCTCATCTGAAACGCAACCAAATCTCCAAAAGTGGGCTTGATCAGCAACCACAATTTGTATGACACTTTAACCCAGCATCTGAGGTACCCAAGTACCTAGGTACAGTCTTTCATCCGTCAAAGCTGCAGGTCCGAAGATGGTGTTATCGTGGAGAAACCAGAGAACTCCAAAGTCCTCGGCCAAGTGTCAGTCCGAATGCGAGGCGCGCTCGGCTCAACACCAGGAGGCTGGCAGACACTCCTCAACCCCACAACCTCATGGCGTCGAGCCAAGCACCGACCAGCCAAAGAGGTCCATGCTTAGACAATGGCGCGATAAGGGCTTCAAGGCTTCTCGGATACCGGGGAGATATGGTGGACCTTGAAACCCTGGTCCAGCCCAAGGCGGAAAAACAGAATCCAGCGTCACCGTCAAGACGAAACCTTGCTTCACAACATGCCTGCTGTCCTCATTAATGTGGATGTGGACAGGTGCAATGGTAAAACGCGAGGCTCAGCGGCAAGAGGAAATCCGAAGCCGCAAAACACTACATTTCCACGAAACGTCTTCAATAGACCAAGCCATTGTCGGCCCCATCAATTGGTGCTGAGTTTGGTTGAATCAGCACCTCAGTCAGAGACCCCTGCTCGTGTAAGGATTACACGATGACGGCAGCCTGCGACTTTCGCCCAACTTGACTGGGGACCAACTTCGTTCGCTGCAGGCGGCTACAGCCACCTGCAGTGACGTTGGTCGAACAGGGGACCAGCAATTTAGCTGGAATTTGCTGAGATCCACGTGGTTATCGCGGCTGAGGGGCTGGATATTAAAGATTGAGCTCATTCCGCAGTGTTGCTCACGCACGCCTCAATCTGAAGCGGCCAAATGCAAAAGGATTCTGGCCAGACGGTATTTGAGTTCGCAGAGCATTCCTCGAGTCGGACAATCACAGGTGGACCACGATGCGAACGAGCAAATTGGATTGGGCCATACATCTCGGCGCAGTAGCTGCCGTCAGGCCGGCCCTAGAGCAGCATGGTGGCTGAGACGGGTTTGTGCTGCAACCTTCAGGGGAAGCACCCACCGTGCTTACGGGAAATCCAGAGCGTGTTTCAATCCATGTTGGAGATTGACGGTGGGGGACAGGGTCGGGATTCCTCAGGAGTCAAGAGTCAGGGACCCTCCTTTACGAGCCGCCAGACCAAATGGATATACTCCACTCATTGAGGCTTGGCTTCTTTGGACTTTGGAGCGACGCCGCCTCCAGAGTCCAGGCGCAACTATCGACGACCCGGGCCTAGCTAGAGGTGTCGTGTCCCCAAACAAAACAAAGTCTATCAAGGCCTGGAATCGAGCTTAGGCGTTCACTGGTTCGCCTCCCTTCGCACTTCTCCATTGCGACATTGGGGGCAATTCGAGGGTAAATGAGAAGATGGGGCAAGCCGTGCTGGGGAAGTGCCCTTTTGAGAATTCATCGAAGCCACAACCCAATAATTTGCTCCGGGAAGACGCTATCGTTTGTCCGGCGCAGTCGCTGGATTTCGGTCGCCCACAACAGTACGAAGCTCGAACGAATCGAATACATAGTACTCTGTACTCAAGCCGAGGTTCCTGGCAATGACAAACATTCCTTATCACAGAGGTTCCTGGCAAAGATGCCGTACGCGCGTTCCACGAATCCCGTGGTACAGGACAACGGGGATAACACCGCGAAGGCTTTTATGATTCAGTGTCCGGAATCTGGCTGACCGATGAGATCGCCATCGTCTCCATCCACAGTGTTCGAGCTTGACATTCTCCTCATCCCTCCCTCGACTGCATCACCCCTGAATCGTACGTAGTTCCAGTGTCCACTTAGCCGTCTGCCTTACACCCTCTGCGGAATTTCTGGCTATCGGTTCGTCCGGCCTGTGGACGGTTTTGCGCCTGGCAAGGGGGATGGGAGCTGAGGTGGGTACTTCCGTCGCCCGCGGCCTGCCCATGTCTCTGGGATCTGCCATGCCTAGTCTCGTACGGAATCCTTAAAACGTGATCCAGACGAGGAAATCTAGTGGTGCAGACTTTCGCGCCCGTAAGCCCATTCTTTTTCTCCCATCCCTCCCTCTCACCCGTTTTCCTCTCTCCACGTTTAGTCCCTCTCACGCTCCTTTGTCTGGCTACCTTCACAATCCATCGCGATGGCGCTCGATTTGAGCTCCGCTTGGAGTTCTCCCCGGGGCTGGAAGCTCATTATGCTCACCGTTCTCGGCTTAACCCTACTACTTCTTGTGCCCCTCTATCAGCTCAGCGACCATGACAATTCGGGCATATATAGTCATTTGACCAAATATCTCGGCCATGAGGGCACTGGGAGCAGCGATCCTGCAGACGGTGTCTACAACAACAATACCGAATCAAGCGACATAATTGCAGATGGCGATTTCAACAGCACCGAAGGAATCGACAGCAACCTCAATGAGACCGACGATAACAAGTCCACGGATCACCTTGACGACAACAACCAATCTGAAAGTGACGGTACCGACGCGGAAGGAAAGGAAGACGACAACAAGCCTGAAGGCGACGAGACGAAGTCTGCCGAGGAAAGCGTTGCCACAGAGGAAACTACTCCCACGGAGGAAAGCACCCCCGAGGACGATGAGAACAAATCCGACGGTGACGAGAACAAATCTGAAGAGGAAAACAAGTCTGAAGACGAGGCCCACGAGACCGAGACTGCCGAAGGAAGCACTTCCACAGAGGAAACCATTCCCGTCGAGGGAAACAACCCCGATGATGGCGAGAACAAATCCGACGGTGACGAGAACAAGTCGGAAGAGGAAAGCAAGTCTGAAGGTGACGATGGCAACGACGACGACTCCAAGGACGAGACCCCAGAGGAAAATATCAACAATCCCTCGGTCTACCCCGAATCGCGAGACCGACCCTGTGATGGATTTCCCAACATGGACAAGATCTTGCTCGTCATGAAGACTGGTGCTACCGAAGCTTACACGAAGCTCCCAACCCAGCTACTGACGGGTTTGCAATGCATCGACGACTTCCTTCTGTTTTCTGATTTGGTAAGTGGCAAAATTCCGAACGATTAAAACAGAGTATTTTGAGCCACTGTAGCGGAGGGAGCCATTCCAGTTCTCCCCGCAAGTGTAGCGCTCATAGACATGGGACCCAATGGTCGCTAGTCGAACCTACGGTGTCCCGATCTCTCTTTCGTCGCAAATCGAGGTAGTTCACGAAGCTAATGCCCACCCCAGGACCAGCAAGTTGGAAACTATCACGTCTACGACGTTCTCGAAGACGTCAAGGATGAAGCCAAGAAAAATCTTATGGAGTTCGACCTCTATAATGCGCAGGCTTCTTGTCCCGTGTCCCAGACGGACTGCACGGATAAGATGAGGGGCGGGTGGGAACTCGACAAGTACAAGTTCCTGCACATGATCGAACGAACTTGGCGCATGCGTCCCGACATGGAATGGTACGTCTTCGCCGAGGCCGACAGTTACGTATTCTGGCCCAACCTGGTCTGGTGGCTTCGCAACAAGGTGAATACCGAGAAACACCCTTACCTCGGCAGCGTAGCCATGCTCAAGAACATGCCCTTCGCCCACGGAGGCAGTGGCTACATCCTCTCCGGAGAGACGGTTAAGACGATGGCCGAGACTCCCGGCCTGGCGGACAAGTACGACTTGATGGCCCCCCATGAGTGCTGTGGTGATTACCTGATGGCTCTGGCTGTCAACGAGACCGGCTCCAAGGTGAAGCAGGCCCATCCTATGATCAACGGCGAGAAGCCCAACACGCTGCCATTTGGACATGGGCACTGGTGCGAGCCTCTCCTGACGATGCACCACATGAATTCGGAGGAGGTCAGCTCAGCATGGCAGTACGAACAGCACCGGAACAAAACTGTACGTACACATACATTTCAAGGTCCAGGCTACTTTGGCGTTGAACTGCAAGCTAATACGCAAAATAGGGCATTCTGCAAATCAAGGAGATGTACGAGGGCTTCTTCGCTCATTCCCTTGTCCCTCAGCGGGAAGAGTGGGACAACCTCTCCGATGACGTCTGCTACGTTGCTCCGGACGAAGTGTCCCAGGCGGAGGCCAGCGACCACCAGAGGGGCCGCCAGAAGACCGAGAAGGATAAGAACCCCGTTGAACGCCAGGCTCATATATCGCAGGAGCATTGCTCCAGGGTCTGCGTTGCCGAGGGGCTTGAAATTTCCCAGGAAGAGTACGACAGCATGGATAACGACAGTGAGCGCTTTGCCCTGGTCCATTCGAGGTACGAGCGCAAGGCCGAGGATAAGGCTTGGAACCAGGGGCGTCGCTGCTTCCAATGGCGGTACCACAACAAGGTGTGCTGCATCGCCAAGAGCTTCAAGCTCGGCAAGCCCCGTAAGGAGGAGAAGGCCGAGGAGAAGTGGACCGCCGGATGGTTTGTGGACGGCATCAACAACTGGATCGAGGCCAAGGGTGACTGCGAGCCCGAATGGAAGAACATGGATTGATACGAGCATATGGCGCGTTTGGATGCTGCCGAAGAGTGTTTTGAATACGGCGTTTTTGGTTTACGGGTTACTTGTACACTACCATGATAGAGGGCTCCTTGGGACATTGATTCAGGGCGTTTGGGCGAAAACGGGGGCTACGACAGCCAAAGGATTGTCTTTTTCTATGTCAGATATGTGGTGATGGGCCGAGGATTTATACCACGAACATTTCTGTTGACGCCATGAGACATAAGTTAATCAAAGCGGCCAGGCTGCACAGCCTTAAAGGCAATCGATTTTGTTCCTTCTGTCCAACAATTATTCTACGTGCATCGGGGGAGGGTTTGCAAAAGGGAAGCCCGACATGACGCGCTCTGCGTTCGTGTCGTGTCGTAGGACCTGGCTTTAAACTCGAGGCTCGACTCGGTCTCGCCTCTGGAATCCACACAAAGGTACTCCGGGAAGACTGTTTGCACAGCGGAAGAGATGAGCTTATCCACGACCCGAACCTCCCTCATGCAGGTGTATCAAACTCTAGCATGCACACGCGAACTTCCAAGATGCGGCATCAGCCGTTTTCTAAGCAGACGATGCGGGCATGGCACTTCTCGTTATCGCATATATGAAGACCAAATATTTCCATTGCTCTTGAAGCAGTGTGTTCATTGCCATGTATCAGATAAATTACCGGGGTCGTATGTGTCCCCTTTTCCCTTTCCCGTTGACCAGATTCCAATGGCCATACCATCCCATCCCAAGGTTATGTCCGCCATGTTCCTTCATATAACAGTGTTCAATGTTATGACTCAGATGTCCATATCTGCCGTGGAAATACAAAATGTCTCCCCAAAATACCGTCATGATCGTCTAGATCAAGAGGTTCTATCTCTTTCGATCCTTTCTTTTCGTTCATATCGTAGTCGTAGTCTTCATCTCATCTTTTGTTCTTCTTAACTCATTCTGGCGGCTTCGACAGCCGTCTATCGTGCCGCCACTTTCTTTCCTCCATGGCGCCCGCACCGATGAGGGTTCTTGGGCGACTTCATGTAGCAGTACTGCTTGGCATCTTCGCCTGCGGGCTTGCCGTACACGTCCTTGATGGAGCAGTACTCGTAGCCCTCGCCCATCCAGCCTTTGATGTGGCGGTGCAGCTCGCAGCGGGAGATGCCGCATTTGCGGCAGTACACCTGGCCCTTGACTCGCATCTGCTCCATGGCGTTTTCCTTGGCCGCGGTTCGGTCCTTGGGGTGGACGAGAGGCCCAGCACCGCGCCATGCCCACTCCAAGTCGTTGGGGCCTGAATACCGGCTAGAGAGGGGTACAGTCCCGTGCATTCGGCGGTGGATGTCGTAGAAGTTGGGGTTTGTGAGGCCAAGGCAGACGCTGTCGATAGGGTCGAGGAAGTCGAAAATGGCGTAGTGGAGCTCCGACGGGAGGTCGAGGAGAGTAAAGTCCTTGGGAGGCTGGGGCTGGCCTGGAGGGATGGGCTCGTAGTCCATCACGGAGTAAGACCGGCGGGGCGGGGGCAGCTTGGGTCGCAGAGGAAGCTTTGAAGCCTGCTCCTGGACGGGGAGCTCCTGGACGGGGAGCTTCTGGACAGAGAGCTTTTGAACGGGGGGCTCCTGGATTGGGGCTGCTTGAGCTTGGGGTTCGGGAAGAGTTGGCTCAGGCGCCGGCATAGGCCCGTTCTCTGGGATAGAAGCCTGCCTTTCAACTTGCGACGAGACCAAGTGAGCGAGTTGCGATGATGCATTCTCGCCGTGATACTCCGTCATAGACCATCCCCGGCGCGGAGCCTTCATCATTCCCCGCTTCATGTTCAGTTCCCATAGGCGCTGTGCGTGCTCCTCCCTGGACATTGCCGTCGAGTCGGTCCTTGGGAGGTTAGGTCGCCTCGCCAGAGGGCCATCGGTGGCTTCGTGGGCGGGCACTCCGCTCGGGGAGAGGGCGGGATCACCCAGCAACTGAACCATTGTGGGCTGAGGGGTGGCGAGTGATATGTCTTGTCGGTAGGATCCTGTCCGATTGGAGTAGTTTGAGTTGAATCCCGGCACCAACCGTGTTGTGGTCGAGGGAGCAAGGGATTGGAGTTGTAGTAGTTGTTCTGATTCAGGGCGCGAGGCCAGCGGTGACGGATTCGCGCTAGGATTTGGAGGTTTTTTAAGTTACGTTGACGATGTTATACCGGCGTCTCTGGGTGGATGATTGATGAGGTGAGTTCCTTACTAGCAAGCTCATGAGCAGGTGTCCTGTATAAGTCAAGCCAGTGTTGAGTTGGACGATCAAGAACCGGGATGGGAATGCGCGAGTGGCGACGTTTTAGGCGGTTATAAAGAACTTGAGGAGACGATGGTGGAGGTCTGGAGGAGCCGGTCGGAAACCGAGCGGCGGTGGGTGGTGTGATGGGTCCAAGACCCAAGACCGACCCAAGACCCATCGTGGACCAATTCGAGATCTCCCGTCGTCACCGGGCCCGTTCAGGGCGTCCGTTCAGGGCAGTTCCCCGGTCGGGTTGGTCTTTTCACAGCAGAAGGCCAAGACCTGATAAGCCCGGCAAAGGCTAGTGGGGAAGTGCGAGGCACGGAGGGAGAGTGTGGGCTCCTTGTCTGGCCTGTCCCTGTCCAGGCCTGGCCCCTGCTCCGGCCATCTGACATGGCGATGCGCCGACCGTCGACGCCGTGCCGGTGCCCCTCCAAGGCGCTGATTGCCGCGCATGCCGGGCCTGAGCCGCCTGCCTGACTCGAGAGCCAGAGCCAGGGCCAGAGCCAGAGCCAGTGGGGAGCCGACGGTGGCGAGAACTGGAGACCAGCGAGGCCGCAACTCCGGGGCATAGACTATGCTATCACCATCAGCTCCCCCAGCGGAGAACTCCAGTGGATCTGGGGAAGAAGACGTGCAAGCCTGGCAAGCCCGACAAGCTCTCTCTCGCCTCGCCGGCCCGGGTTTTGCTGCTCGACACACATCGTATGACGGGGCACCGCGTGCCGGGCGGCCTTCTCCCCACCCGATTGTCGTGTCGATATGGTCATGTGGGGGAACCCGGGAAGAGTCAAGACCGCCCCCGAAACCAGGTAGGCACCGAGCCAAGTACAAGCCAGCCAGCCCAAGCCTAAACCCAGGCCTAAACTCGAGAACAGGTACAACCAAGTGCGGCTCCGTCCAGGAGCCGAAACGAGCATGTACATAGCATCGGGCAATCCCGCCAAATGACAGATGCCACAGGCCGCCGTAAGCGTGGCCCTATGTCATCGACAGAACAGTGACGCCGTCAGAAGAATGAAACCGAACGACCAAGAGAACCAACAGGAGTTCGTACGCACGTTGGCACACAACGGCGAGACCCGAGTTACACCAGGAATCCTCGTTGCGGAACCGTTAGCGAGGCACGCCAGTCGTCATTCTGGAGACGATCCATCCACCACAAAGCTAAGAGCCTGGTGAGCCCCGCCCAAAGCGGGCCGATCTTCAGAAACAGGGTCCTCTAGGTGTTGCGTCGTCGACGGAACTCCACTTGATTTGATGTCTGTGTGCCAGTGTGGAGGGCGAACAGCGCGAAGATCACCTCGGCTAAGATCCTGCGACAGAGATAGAGAAGGCGACGACCGTCAGTGCGGCCAGCCTCTCTGCTCTGGTCTTGCATTCTCGCGGACGCAAACTTTTCCCTCGAGGACAAGACACTTCGAGAAGATACTCGGATTCAGGCCTCGAATCAGGTTTAGTTGCTCTGTCGGGATGCCCGACTTGTTTTCGGAGAAGCCAAGAATGGATGGATGGTCACCCGCTGCAGAAGTCGGTCCCTGGCCTGGCCTGCCCTGGCCGTTCCGCGAGTCAACCATCCATCCATGATCCAGCTCGTCGCTCCCGTCCATCCCGTCGTGCGTTCTGCAGCCATGCCATGCCGTGCCGGTGACAGTGACAGTGACAGTGCCACGCTCGTGCCATCCCATCACATCCCATCTCCCCACGGCCGCAGGTGCTTAAACCCAGTCTCGATCCCGTCTTGTTGGTCGTTGGTTGTCTCTTCTCTCAAACTCCACCGTCGTCGGATCCGACGAGATGCGGCAGAAGGCAGAACTCCTTGACAGCGTCGTCGGAAGCCCCCACGCGGCAGGTAAAATGTGTTCTCCGTCTCATCCATGCAGCCGTGCATGGCGCCACCATCGGGTCGTAAGAGAAGTCATCGTCTGCCGCCATAACGGGTGTTCGCTCCGTGCGCCCTATCGTTTTTGGGCAATGCCCGCGGTGCACGGTATCCCCGTGATGTTGTTGAAATAGAGCTGCCTAGATGGCGGCGATCCACGATAGCGATAGATGTGACGCCAGACGCACCGACCCTCTCGAGAACCTGCTACTTCGTAACGACGACGAGTCACAACCCCAAGCGCAAACCCGTTACCCCATCGTCGGGGGTGGTGGGCACACAAAACACTGGATACCCAATGCTGTACGAGGGACGGCCCGCACACTCGCGTGCTATCCTGCATCAAAGAGCATTGCAAAACATACACTTTGCTACGATGCAAGGCCATGCGCTGATGGGATTCGTCATCGTGCTCTAATCAAGTATTTGGAGTGTGAGTTTTGGTGTTGAGGTGCGGCTACATCGGCGGCTTCCTCCTAACCTCATATCAGCATCACGTGGCTGCATCTCCTGATACTCGTCTCCTCTGTAATAACCGCACCGACCTTCCTACCAACTGTCGAGGAATAGCAAGGCATCTCCGTGAACAGATGTTCCAACCCTTGCTACCACTTGAGCTCGTGGACATCGAGCAGCCTTCGGGGGCTCCATTGTCCCAGAATGCCACCATCTTGAATCGCCGGACTGACCGCCTCCTGGAGAAGCGAGTTTGACATGCGAGTCAGGCAATACTTGCATCAACTCTTCTTCCCGGCATACCGGTTTCGGAAACGCCCCAAGATGCATCTCCTAGCCTGAGATTTCGCCTAGACGGCCGCAGTAGACAAGTGAGGCTCATGAGCTGGTTGGTCCGTACGGGCTTGTCTGTATCACACTAAGCAATCACGGCCCATGTTCAAGCCACTGGAGTACGCTGTTGCACATCGAATAACTTCACGTAGGCGCTCGGTGGTTAAGGCATGTTAGGCATCAAGTCCGTCAATACGTCCAAGCCCGAGGGGATGCGCTGACAACCATCAACACCCGATGCAATGTCACATCTGCCGTGGTGCAGGCGCCTGATGGATACAACTTGGACACTTTACAACTCAAGTATGCATGATATAATGATATGATAATATGCCTACCTCCCAAGCACGCATTCTTCCCCTGGTAAAACAAAGTAGCATTCCCGGCGCATCTCGGTTGATGATAACGGGCCACCGGGAAGCGTGACTGTCCGTATCCATCCACGCCCTTCCATAGATGACGATGTTCCTTCTCTAAACCGCATTCATGCATGAGATATATTCCGAGGGACAGCCTTACTGACGGCGCCGCCTTGAGTTCATGGACGGTCTTGAGGTCCCTATTGTCACCTACCCGAAGCCTCTCTCAAGTCATGTTCAGCAAAAACAACTTGTGGGGCCAATGCAAGATAATGTTTGAGGAAGGTTGCTGAGTTCTAGTAATCGGACTTCTTAGTGCTACGTGTAGCAGGTGTTCTGTGTCGTTTGGTATTGTCGTGTTGCTTCCAGCTACGAGAGAATATTGACAAAAAGCAAAGGACTTTGAAACAAATAACCTAATCAACACGAGAGTACTTGGGGTGCATGTGCAAGCTCCAATTTATGCGTTGTTTTATCTGCTCCAGTCACTCAACTTAGCCCTCCCCGCGTGTCTATCCATCCTGGAGGTTGTTGTTGATACTCTGCAACATGCGTGACCTGTTAAAAAGCTAGACACCTTATGGTAGCAAACAGGAGTGTCCACCGTGCAAACAAATACATGAAATGACATTGATAAATATGCGACAGTCATCTATCATACCATTTCCAAGCCAATACAGCATCACTGCGACTCCGTCAATCCTGAACGAATGGTTTTGTTGAGTCTTACTTACCCTGCAGCGACCACGCATGTGGCTGCTGATATGCGATGGGCCGTGAGCTTTATTGGAACACAAGTCGTCTAGAAAAGGGGTAGCATAGTCAACCGAGAAACAACAAATTTACAATAGTCTATGCTGGACGTGTGTCTGACATCATCGCCAGCACCTATCTAATTCATTACGAGAGTTGGTTGGAGTGAACGACACGTCGTGGGCTAAGGAGGCTTTAGCTCCATCTAGGCAGACTGAACAGAAGATGGCATCGAAAACTTCCACATCCATACGACACTAGCCAATGTATTCCATTTGTCTGTGGCCGACCGTGTTTCGAGGATAGTACCATGTTGCGCTTCTACACATTTACTAATTTCACCTACGGAATGTGGACCCGAGAACCGTAACAATGGTAATATAGTTGCGAGGGGTGGGATGAGCAACAGTTGAGCAAGCCAGCGAATGTGGCATCAGATTGTCAACACCAGCGAATATGTACAACCAAGGCCTGCAAAAACACCAATGTCGGGCAGATAGCTTAACCGGAAGCTCGTTCATTTCCTTCGCATTCTCAATGTCACGCTTCCCAGGTTCCTAAACGCCTCAGGTGAACTGGAAATATCCATGCCCGGAAGGAATGCTCTTCGCCAAAGTAGACTGGTGTGTTAGGTTCGGAGCTGTCCAAGCCATCATCAATTAGATGGCGACCCAGATGAGCATGACGACCACGTCGAGGCCCTTGCCCTCGCCGCCGTCGAACTTGTAGGTCCACATGCCGTCCTTCTTCTCATCCCAGTACGCGCCAGTCGCGCTGTGCATTCCTCGTCGGCCGACGTGGGGCTTGCCGTCGGTGGCGGTGGCTTCGGTGCTGGTAGAAACATGAGGCTCCTCAGACTGAGTCTCTGTTCCTCCACGGGCCTTGTTCAGGGCGGATGTGGGGACGAGGTGCTGGACGATGGTGCTGTTGCAGGCGAACTTGAACGAGGGGGCAGCGGCGCCCTGGGGGGTCGACTCGGAGATGACAGCCTTCAGAACGGAGCTCTGGGTCGAGGGTTAACGCATTGCGAGGGAGAGGGAGAGGGCGGCTATGTTCCACTCACGATGATGGTCGAGTTCCACTGCTCAGTCTTTGCATGGTCGTAGAACTCAGCACTGCCGATGGCGTTGGTGCAGGCCTGAACGGAATCGAATTAGCATGGGCGTGTCATAGGGGCGGATTGCGTCGACCGAGGCGGTAAACAAAACAACTGGGGGGACGGCGTACATCGGTGGCAATCTGCTTGAGGCGGTTGAAGGGGATAGGCTGCGAGTGCTGTTAGCATAATGTGCCCTCGAAAGGGAGGAAGCGTGTCGCTGATGCCCGTACAGGAGTAGCCATTTTGAAGGTTGGTGAGGTTGGCAGGTGGAGATGGAAGGTTGAAGTTGATGGCGTGGTTCAGGAAAAGAGTCGGTAAACAAACAATGTTGAGGCGTCGAATCGTCACGTCGTTATCGGGAATCGGACTATGCACGACCCAAAAAAAAACATCATTTAGCATCATCTCTACGTTCATGCACACCTAGGCACATTGGCACAGACACCCCGGGGATCTAGGACTCGCGATACTCACGTGCAGCTCAAGGAAGCTTGTCAACCGCGCAGACCAGTCGATAATATGCTGCCGTTGTTTGGACCGTTTGTGCCTGGTGTCTTTCCCCTTCGGGCGCTGCATCGGAGGTGCATTCCGCGGGCGCGGGGCAACCGCACGTGACCCGAAACCAACCAATCGGCCCACGTGCGCCTCCCTTTGCGCTTGTCTGTGGGGCAGGTGCTCTCCCTGAGGCCTGAGCAATGTCACTGGCAATAACGGCCCGTCCACGGCCAACAGACGAGCTCTTCCCTCTGGCAGTCGAAGTTTCTTTGCTCTCTTATCCCACTACTCAACGACTCCTCCAACGCCCACCCGCACACACAAATACTCCAGCTATTCAATTGCAGACATCGCAGCTGAGATACCACGCATTTCATCCATCGAACAGACGTAATTGTCTTTGCTTGGGCCCCGGCAGATTTACTCAAGCTCTCTCGACCGCGCGCTATTCGTCGCACGTAACCTTGGAAACCCCCGAGCGCCACCTCTCTCACCACTCGCAACATGTCTTCTCAGCCTCTTCTCCAGACTGCTCCTGGTCCGTAATTCCTTGCCCCAGCCCAGACTGGCAAAATGCCAATGGGCCAGTCCTCCTTGCTCGTGGGGTTTGATTAACACAGTCATAGGCAAGCGCATCGCCCTGCCCACCCGTGTCGAACCCAAGGTCTTCTTCGCCAATGAGCGAACTTTCCTATCATGGCTGAACTTCACCGTCATCCTCGGTGCCCTCGCCATTGGTATGCTCAACTTTGGTGATCGCGTCGCCTTCATCTCGGCGTTTCTGTTCACCGGCGTCGCCATGTTGACCATGCTGTACGCTCTCGTGACGTACCACTGGAGAGCCAAGTCGATTCGTATGAGAGGGCAGGCGGGCTTCGACGACCGATTCGGTCCCACCTTCTTGGCCATCATCCTGCTGCTCGCTGTGGTGGTTAACTTTGTCCTGCGCATCACCGAGCAGTCCAAGAAGAACGGCAACTAAATTTCGACCATGGTTCCGTCTACAAGTTTGCTATACGGGGCTAAGACGGAGGACATGTTGATTAGGGAGGAGAGACGGACCGATTGGATCGGGAGGATGGGAGAGGATTGATTCGTTCTGGATATCATTTGTGGTCGATTGGCGTTCGTGCCGGGGTGTCATGAGTTTCGGGCATTGGGTATTGTAGTACCAAATCCATACAAGCAAAACAGGATGTTGCGATCCATAAATTGGGTATCTCATAAAGGCTCTGTTCTCAGGCCCGCAAACCATGCAATCGTCTTCCAACGCCTACCATGCCGAGGTGTTTTCTTCTTCTTCGGGGATCCTGTTACCTAGGACTTTTGGCCCACACGCCGTGGGCTTTCCCAGCTCGTCCCATATTGTTCTTTCATGCCTTGCTCTCTTCTTTGAACTGGACTGTGATGCCCTTTTTCGACTTGAGCTCGGGGGCGGAAGCAATTGACAAGAAGACTCGCATAGACTTGACAGAATTGCAGGAACGTGGGGGCAGAACAGCATCTTCGAACCGACTATGCATGACCTCGAAGTCGTCGCTGTCCTCGTCCTCGTCCTCGTCTTCACCCGCTCCCTTCCCCAGCCTAGTCTCCTCCACGACCTCCCGCTTCCTGGACTCCTCCGGTAGGTCAAATAGCTGGTTGTATTGATACCATGCCTTGCCCTCGTCGCGGAGGACTCTCTTGCACTGCTCCACCACGGTGATCAACTTGCACACATCTGCGGTCCGGGCATACAACAACGCCACTCGCGGCTTCTCTGCCTGGGCCAGGAGATGACTGGCGATGTACGTGACGCGTTTGCGGATCTGGGTGGACGAGATAACGGAGGCGGCGAGGACGTCGTACTTGGGCGCAAGCTCTGCGAGGACGGATTCGTGGGGCCTTATGAGGGACGGGTTCGCGGGCTGTGCGTCTTTCGTTCGGACTCGCTTTGAGCCGCCGGCGTCTTTGGAAGGGTTTGTCGCATGTTTTCTCTTGCCGGAGTCATGGTCGCGATTCGGGGCGGGCATATTGGCTTGGGGGAGGAGGAAGAAAGCTGCGAGTGGTTGTGGGGGAACAGAAAAGGTGTGGATCGTCTGGGGTTCGGCTTGGCACGGCAGACTGCCTACTTATGCATGGTCCTCGACGTGAGCTATCAAGTGAGAGATGCGCTCCGTAACCTACCAAGATGTCCGAAAACGAGGTTTTCCGAGGTGAGAGTATATAAAATCAGTCTGTCGATGCTCTTATTTGAGACTGGCTTCAGGTTTCCAGCGTGACATACATGCCTGCAAACTTGAGTTAGGGCCTGAGTGGTCTACCCATGGTGAGTTCTCAATATCATTAGGGTTTATGTGGTTATTATGTTGTGTTACGGATAGTTAAATTGTAGAAAAGAGTGTTGTTTATCCAAAAGAATCTACGAAATCGAATCCCTTAAGCTGAGATTCCAATGCGATATAACTTCAAGTCCTGCCTCAACTTCTCTTGCGCTTAAGACTTGGCAAGCACGTGGGAAATCGAGCATCTCTAAGGTGCTTAGGATCACGTGACAACAAGCGCTCAGTTTCGGCCCGATGGAGTAAGCTTTACGGCTTGTCTCTGCGCTAGTCCGCCCGGAATGCCTGAGCTTCAACTTGATACTAACCACCAGCACAAATGGTAGGCTGGTGCTCTTATCTACAGCATCCCACCCCTCATTTTTGATAAAGCCCAATTGCCTCAGCATTGCTCTGCCTTCACTTGCTGGTCGCTCGGCATTGAATCTCGTCCATGTTCGCACAGGCGGCGGCCCTGACGAGGAGTCGAAGACAACAGATTGCTGGGGCACCCGCTTTAATGACGAAATAGATTATGAGTCCAAGGCGACAGTCAGTGGGGCGGGGAGAGGTTCCGCCAGAGGCATCTCAAACCAGGTGAAAACCTCAGTCTACTTACACTAACATGGAACCAAGCGACGCCCTGCATGCTGTGGGAGCCAAGGCCAGCCATCCGGTTTGCTCCCCGGAGTTGGGATGCGGCCGGTGGAGCAGTGACGATAGCACGTTACGAGCCCACAAGCTCTCGAGAGGCAGCTGGGAGCTTGGGCCCTGCGACTCGAGAGGCTTGATCCCGTTGTTAGGGCGCCCAGTCAAAGTCGTGCCACGCCAAAGAAGGATTGGATTCTGAGAGTGTCGGCAGTGTCTCCTCTTCGTATCAATGTATCACACTAACAGCCTTCAAGAGTGACGACTAAGTGGGGCGTGATTCTGTGGCTGCAGCGACTCGCCAAGGCGTGCCCCACACCCTCCCTTCAAGCTGAGTGTGTCATAGCATGGTCGCACTGTCAGACTTGGAATCGCCGTACCTGCACCAACTGGAGGAATGATTGACAATCGCAAGCGACGGCTGATTGACGAGAGATGGTATGAGTTCAGGAAGCGAAGTTGGGAAGGTAGCATGAACCGAGAGGAGTGCAGCAGATAAGCGCTTGTTAGCTGTTGCTTGTTGATTCAGGTCTTCCTCGGTTGTTGGTGTTGGTGTTGGCATCGGCCCAGAGGTACCTCGTAGGTATGTCTTCCTCGGGATCTGGAATGGAAGGGAATTATGCTTTGCCTCAACCCGCCTTACTCCTGCGCCGGCTTGTATGGAGCGGAGGCATACACAAGTTTGCTTCGTCCTCGAGCCATTAGGCTGTCACTGAAATGCACCACGGCTGGCTCTCTGACCCCTCATAGGCGATGGTTTTCGCAATGGCCCTCCACAGTCCATGCCCTCGCAGCAGCCGACTGACTCTTGTCTTACACTAGAGCAACCGCGATATCAAAGTGTAAGGGTCGCGGATACCTACAGTACATCCCCATCTTATTTTCTGGGAGAGCACCACGTCGAGACGTGAAGTATTCGTTCTCGGAACTCTTGGTGGTATGTCCAAGGGCTTGCTCACGATGCGAACCTTGGTAGCACAGCTGGACTTTTGATCCATTGTTGGACGTGCGGTCGGGGCAAGCCACCGATATAATCCAGGCCGTGCCATGCTGTACCTCGTAGCGGCAGTTGGTATCCGTAAGGTACCTAAAAGTAGACTGACTACCAAGGAAGCTCTCAGCACACCAACAAACAGGTACCCACCCCTGACCCTCGAAGAAGATAGTGCCGTACGGAGCACGATACACTTTGATACCAGCGTACCCCTGGACTACTTGGCGAGTGAGGTAGCAGGCTGCTAGGCTGCTCGACGCCGGATCGCCTACCGTAGCTCTGTTCTGTAACTGTGCATGTCGTGAATTTACGGTCATCAGTCATGCTGTTGGCCGGCCACCGCACGCACCTCGGCAGAAGGCTGCCTGCCTGATTGACTTGTGAAGGTCGCCGTCCAGTGAGTGCGAGTCTGCACTCCACTACGTCTGCCTCCTGCTGGTACACACTCAAGTGGAGGCACATTGATGCACCGTTTCCATGCTCCCGTCTAGACGAGGCAACGAGTCCTGCAAACTCGGGTGTGCCACTCTCACCTCACCACCCAAGCTTCCAAGTTAATCCATGGGTCCTGCTGGGACATGGGTTGCTTGGGGGGGGCGGCCATCCAGTCTCATTGGGCGCTGGGCGACTTGACTCTAGCGTGTGGTACAGCGTGTTCCGGCGCTGAGAAGCCCGCCGGGCCCTGTTGAGTGGGTGCTGAGTGGGCTCGGCGAGGGCGCTGAGTGGGTAAGCTGGTGCACTCGTCGCCCCCCCTTGCGCCTTGGCTGCTGGTCCACCACCCCAAAACAATCTCCTCCCCCAGCAATCCCAGGCGCCCGCCTGGCCCGCCGCCAGCCCGCTGACCGGCGTCGCCTCAGGCCGTCGGGGGCGGACGGGTCGCTCAATCAATCACTCAATCACGTCTGTTTTGGCAGTCATCAATCAATCAATCGGTCAAATCGAGCTGCGTTTGTCTGCCCGTGCCACGGCCACGGCCACTGCCACTCACTCACTGCCACGGCCTCTCCCTCCGTCCCCTTTTGACTTTACTTGACGGCCCCAACACGCATTACGCATTTCCCCTCCTTCCTCTTCGCACCTTCCTTTGCGTCTGGCTCTTGCATTTGCACACTCGCCCTCGCACTTGCACTTGCACCTGCAACCCCCATTTTCCCATTTCCTGCTTTCCCTCGCTCCCTCATTCCACCATCTTCCCTCTTACACGCTCCCTTCTCGCCTCAACTGAGTACACACACTCTCTCTCCTTCATCCAAAGCTCTCTGTCACCCAGAGATCACGATCCGAGGCTTTCGCTAGCGCTCGATCACATCCCCTTTCCCTTCTCTCTTCCCGCCGCGCTTTTGTCTGCCTAGGCCCTTGTCGCTGTCGTTGCTGGCCGCCCCAAAACCCCCCCAGTTTCTGGTCTGTTTGAGGGCCACATCATCACCCCCTTTGCCTGCTGCGCCCGACTCCGATCGTCCGACCTACAAGCGAGCCTGGTTACGTCAGCCTTGCCTGCACCACCCAACGCCCAGCGCCCCAGCACCAGCGCCCGGCACCCGCTGTACCCGTGCGCCCGATCATTCCGTCGCATTCTCGCAACTTCGCGCATCGCATCGCATCGCCTTTTGCGCCTCGCGACGCACTCTCCTTGTTGCGCTCCCGTCGCAACACCGCTCTTCGCCTTTCCCACTCGGTTCCCCGACAGGGCATGCTATGTTCCGATTCTGGGCATCCGATCCCCGGGGAAGCGACACCCTTAATGCGCCACAGCCGATCGCGGATCTAGTCAAGCCACACCACCAATCCACCCTGCCCAACACTGCGACGATAACGTCTTCCAACGTGCAGCCTCCCAAGAGGAGGCGGCAGAGCCTCGACGACTCAGATGGGTCGTCGGATTGCGCCGCCCCTGCTAAACGGTTCAAGATCAACTCCGATGTTCTCGGCGATGTTCTCCCGACTTGCGACGCGACGGCGCATTCAGTGCCTGTAATCGCCGACCTTGACACGGCGCGTGATGAGATCCGCCACCAGTTCAGTCTTGAGATCCTGCTCAAGCACGACGAGCTGAGGCTTATCAATCAGGAGCTCGCCAAATGCCAAGTTGCCCTTGAGCAGTTGCGACGATGCCATCTCATTCCCTACCCTGTCAACTGTCCCACTCCTGAACAAATGCTCAATGTCAGCGCCGGAAAGGGCCCTGCTCTGAAGTCCCACCCCGGAGAGTCGGTCCCCCGATGGGCGCCTCCGTTCGGTGTTGTCGATGGGCCCTATGCCCGACATTATGCCAAGTGGCTAATCCCCGACCCTTCATTCGATGGGATCCAGCCCGAGTGGCAGTTCACTCCTGAGGCGACACGCGCCAGATCTTCTTTTACTGAAGGACGAACCACTAGGAACAGCCTCACTGATCCTGCGAGTGTCCTCAAGGGACGTTCTGTTCGCGGTGGGGCAGGCCAGAAACTTCAGTCCTTGTCCAACGGCTATCCACAACCAAAGGAGAAGGCTGGGCCTTGTGTCTTGAAACGTGCAGATGGCCAGACAGTCAAGCTAGTCTGCCTGGACTGCAACCGCGAGAACTTTTCAAGCACCCAAGGCTTCATTAACCACTGTCGTATTGCCCACAAGCGGGACTTCAAGAGCCACGAGGAAGCAGCCGTGCACAGTGGTCATCCCATCGAGGTCAATGAAGGCGGCGGAATTGTCGGAGAGGAGAAGGCACCGGCAACTGCGCCGACAGCTACTTCAGTGCACCCCTTCGCCCGGCCCGACGTAACTGATCAGCAGGCTTATGTCGCTCTTCGGTCGAGGATCGCAGATTCCCTCAAGCTTTATCACCAAGGCAAGCTGCCTGGTGTGACTTGTATTCCTTCACTCCCTGCCGAGAGCGCGGACGTTTCCAAGAGCCAAGATAAGAAGGCTGGCACCCTTGACTTGGCACCGGAAATGCCCCATCTCTCTCGTCTTTTGCAGAGCCGGAAGTTCACTGGTAACCTTCGTGATCTGGTTGCAGACGCCAAGACAAAGGTGGATTTGGACGATATCACTCCTGGAGAGGAGTCGGAAGTTGCCGAGTCCCCTGCTGAGGATACTGCTGGAAAGCCAACTCCCGCAGTTCGTACTCCTGTCGTCATGCGTGTTCCTACCCGGATTACCCAATCTCCAGCGCCCGCTGGATCCTCTGGGCGCCCTACGAGCAGCAAAGGTCGCGTCCCTCCGATCTCCTTTGTCACGCCCCGGAACTCGGCCATCGGCCTGGGTGCGAAACATGGTTCTAAGTCTCTGCTCTCCGATGAGGATATGGACATGGAGGATGTCGACCTGAGTCCCAACACCCTGGTCAGCAACAATGCACCTTCTCTGGTTAGTGACGACGGGGAGTACGACGACTCAGATGATGGATCATCCGTTTCCGAAGCTAGCGATAACCTCGAAGCTGCATCAGTCTCGGATGTGGCAGAAATCACCTTGGACGACGAACAGGATCCTCGGTCATTGCGTCGGGGATCCAGTGGGGTGTCTGGCACTGTGAGACTTCGAAAGGACGACCCTAAGCACGTCACCTTCATGAGCCCTGTCAAGAACAGCACCAAGGACCGACGACCTCGGAAAGTCTAGAAGCACTCTGATAAAACATGGGGTCGGCCCCCGCCTCCGGTCACTCCCATGCCCCGCACATATCTTTTCAGCAACATCAGGCGTCAATGAACTCGCCACTGTTGGATTCTCCTATTTTCTTGGACGCGCATCATTTCAAACTTATCGATTTTAGTCACTATGAAACTTTTCCCATTGGGCAGGCGGGCAATGCGGTTGAAGCAAAGACGGCTGTGTGGTTTCAGCGCGTCATATATGGAAACGCCGGAAACTGGGGCGTCAAACGGGTTCGGGGTATGGGAGGCGATTTATTGTGCGCGTTTTGTTTCCTAGAGAACCACGTATTTTACATCATTCTGGCGCTATGGGAGACGGTATGGCCTGAGAAAGGGGTTGCCTCTTTTTTTTGTCGGCTGTTTTTGATTGCTTTTATAGGTCTTTGAGAAAGTAAAGAAGGGAAGCCGTGTTGTATGATCGGGGAAGCAGCCCGCACAGAGCGTCTCTTTGTATCATAGCATCTGTGGCAGGTGAGGTGGGAGAAGATGAATACAAAACACACACCGGCTAGGATTGAGCGCCATTATATCTTGACTTGGTGAAGCATTGTCTTGTGATTCCCTGATGTGTAAGTGGAAGTAGTCTGGGACAGATTTCAAGAGGACTGATGTTGGACCATGACAAAATTTCTGGCCTGTGACTGTAACTTGATAGAAGTTAAGACGCGAATTCTCTAACCATAACAGATCTTTGACAACCAACGACATGCATGGGCTTAATGTTAATCAACGGTCACCGTGTTAAAGACAATTAGACATGTAATGGTTCCGAGATGTTTTGTTTTGTGTAGATATTCATTAATTAATTAGATGGCTGATTATGTACTTTTAAGTCCCTGGATATATGCGAGTCTCCTGGTTTGGCTCAACAAATGTTCTCGGTAGTTTTGCAGGCGTTTACAGCATGGCAACAACGACAGCAGCAACGGCGATGAGGACACCGCCGGTGTTGCGGGCCAGGTCAGCGGCAGCGTTGTCGGTGGTGCTTGAGGGGCCGGATGACTCGATAGCGGTGGCAGAGTCGGACTCGGAGGCAGTGGCGGCGGTGGTGACCTCGGCATCGGCAGTGGACTTGGCGGAAGAGCCGGTCTTGGTGGCCTTGGTCTTGGTGGAGGAGTAGATGGAAGCGTTCGCGCAGTTGGAGTCGACCTTCGCGGCGTTCGCGGCAGCACGGGAGTCGCCGGGGCAGTTGTTGTAGCAGCTGTATCGCGTTAGAGGCCTGAACGCGAAGTACGGGGATGTTCAATGGGGAACGCACGTAGCGATGGACTCGTAGGCGGCGCAGAGGCAGCCGTAGTCAGTGGAACCACAAAGAGCGGGCTTCTCCTCCTCGGTCTCGAGGCACTTGGTCACGATGTAGTCGGCATCGCAAGCGGTGGAGCTGGCTTCGGCAGCGGTGGAAACGGAGGACGCAGCGTAGGCGCTGGTGGCGGCAAGAAGGGCGAGGGGGACGAAGAACTTCATGTTGACGGTTGTTGAGGTGGTGGTATTAAACGAGGGATGATCAAAGCGAGTGAACTGAAGATATTCTTCGGGAGCAAGGTAGATTCTGGTGGAGAAGAAGAAGAAAAAAACGAATGGACGGAGTCTGGTTGAAGGGGAAGGGACTGACAAGGGAGGATGGGGGGGGG
>JABSTB010000354.1:0-13683 GCA_013756995.1 Neonectria neomacrospora
CTGTCCAGCTCAGTGGTGGTACCGTCGTCATCCGTCGCCTCAAGTGCGGCCTGCTCTTCGTCTGCGTCGGCCCCGCCCAGGACACCCCAGGCGACCACCCTCCCCATCTTCACCCCCACGACCGCTCCGGCGATGCCTCTCACGTCGGCAGCCCTGGCGAAACCGATAGCATGATCAGCACCGGTGCTCAGACCACCGCCAGCCTCGAGAGCTCCACCGGCACCGGCGCCGCTGCCATTGCCCTCCGTCGCCATGCCGCCGACCTCTCCCGCTGGCTCGACGACAAGCTCGGCACTCTAACCGTCCCTGAGGAGGGTGTTGGCGTCCAGTAAGGTGGAATTTCCAGCAGGTGTTGATCCTTTGAAGACTAGTGGCGTAGCATTGGTGGCGTTGGAAAGTTGTGCTTTTGGAATACAAGTTTTCCTTGCAGAATGGACAGGGCATCAAGCTCTTTTGTCTCTTGTTCGGGCGTTTGGGGTTTGAACTAGGTAGATACCAAAGACCAAGACAGTCAATATCTATATCACGCATGGGAATCATATTATTACTTCATCTTTTTTGTTTCTCATTCCGCTGCCTCCGATTTTGAAGGGTATTACATACAAGCAAGTAAAGAAGTATTTTCTAAAAGATTCCTAACAATTCGCCTTGCTGTCCAGCGGAGGTCCCATAATAGTTCTCCCTCTCGAAGACCAAATAGCAAACAACGCCCATCCATCCATAACGCCTCCGGATGCAGTACCGTGAAGAGTCCAGGCCAAAGCCAAGCGATCCCAGACAGTTTGCCCAGGGGTAAAGCCAAAACGAAGAAGGGCAAGCTCGGGTGCTTGCGAGCAAGAGATGGCCCGCGTGGCATCATCGATGTACCTACTCGATGCTCATCCGCATAATGCCGTCGTGCGTATCAATCATGCCCTGGAAGCCGATGCGTCCCTTACTGCCGAGGCGGCCAGAGGGGGCAGCGGAGGAGCTGGCGCCAGACAGATTGCCCGGGGTGCTGCCGGCCTCGCTGGGGGCACCGCTGCCGGATTTATCGCCGCCGTTGCTACCGGGACGGGAGCCCGAGGTCCAGGGCTGGACATCGCGCTGGAGGGGACTCTGCATGATGGGCGAGTTGTGGACGCTCATGCCGGGGCTGACGGCGCGGCGCTTGAAGCTGAGGGAGTCGAAGTCGTCTTCGCGGCGGCGCTTGCTGTTGATGCGGCGGGTGATGTCGGCGGCGGTGGGCAGTTGAGGGCCGCTGTTGTGCGAGGGCTGTAGGGTTTGTTAGAACAGGGCCAGCAGGGACAGACAGGTGAGCACTTACCGGGACGCCATTAGATCCGCCCTGAGACGGTGAATCCATCGCTACGTCTTCGCTAACTCCCGAAGACGAGCCCCGTGGCAGGAAGCCCGCCGGGGGTGGTGTGGTCCTCGCGCCGCCCATGCTGCTAGACTCGGAGAAGTTGTCCCAAAAAGTCTTACCCTTGGAATTCTTCATGACGTGCTGCTTGAAGCTGCTTGAGAGTCCTGTCGACAGGTCGCCCATCATGTCATCCTCGGCGACGTCATCCAAGGAATCTTGCTGGGTCAGGTTGGGTGAAGAAGGTGCTGTTGTCGCAGTGGTTTGTGTAGAATCCGCGACGGCGGCATGAGGAATCCTGGGCTCGAGGTCCATGTCGCTTTCGCGAACCTGCTTGACAACTTCTGCTTCTCTTCGGAACTCAGCATCAGCTGGTGCCCCCTCCTCCATGAGAGCCGCCCGAATCCGAGCAAAGGTTTTTGTTTTGGGCTATACAAACGTCAGTCAGATGCTTGTCAGCGTTGGGGCCGGACAAAGAGTGACTTACCAAGAGATTTCCACGCCGCGTAACTACCCTTCGTATCACATTCCGCTGTCCATCTGTTCCGAGTCCATCAACATCACTCATGGTCTGCCTCTCGTCCGCGTCAGCCCCGGAAATGTGTAGTTGATTCGCCTGCCAGGAGATGCTCTCCCGTCTCGCACGAGATCCACTACTAGGTGGCGATTTGGAAATAGACCCCCCAGCATTACTAAAGCCAAGGCCCAGGTGCCCGCGCACCTTCTTCTTTTGTTGCTTCCGTGGTCGCTGGCGCTGCTGGAAGCTCATAAGACTACTCATGGCGGGAGATCCGAATGGAATACTTGGGCCGTGGGGACCCATGGCCGGGCCCATCTTAGAGACCTGGGGCGTGGTGACATAAGATTCGTCCATGTCCTCGTCCATCAAGTCATCGTCGTCCGAGGAGCTCGAAGAGTCCGACCCAACAGCCTGAGTGCTCCCCACCGAACTGCTAATATGCATTTTCTCCTGATTGCCCATCACCGACCATAGCGACGTCGACGTCTGCTCCGGTCCTGCGTAATGGCTCCTCCGGCTCGGGATATTCATGGCCCGGCCACCAGCGGTAGGGGACGAGTCCGGAGACGACTGCTCGGCGAGGGTCGAATGGTGCAGGCTTGTCGCGGCGCGCGAGAAGTCGAGGCCACGGGAACGGCGGGGAAGTATGTTTGTCGGGGAGGCGTATATTTGTGAATGATCGAGTTTGGGGGAGAGAGGCGCTGGCTTGACGTAGGGATTCGAGGCGCCGGCGGGAGGCGTGAACTCGCGACGCGGCGGGAAGCCACGGGAGTTGAAGTCTGTGCGACGTGGGGTCACTGGCGTAGGAGTGTCGCAGATGGTGCTGTCGTCCTTGGAGGTTCGTCGATATGTTTCGACGATGTGCGGCGAGGGCGACAATTTGGAGGGAGTGCCTCCGCCATCAGACATGGACCTGGTCTTGGCTAAGGGCGACCGACCCTGGGTTCTAGACATGGCGTCGGCGCCTGCCAGGTCGTCCATGACGGCTGAGTCGTCGTAGGGGTCTCCCATTATGGTGCGATGGCGTTCCATGGGAATTCGGGGCGTAACGGTGTCTCGGCGTCGCACTTTGAGGGTCGATGGGTGAGCAAATGGTGTTTGGCGACGGACCAATTCGAGGTGAGATGACGATGTGTCGACCTCATGGAACCGCAGCGATGTTGGTGATCAAGGGGCGATTTCCACGAGGGGCGAGGAGTGAAAGAGCATGATTTCGCATGCTACACCATTAAGAGCCAAGTTATGAACGAGCGGAGTAGAAGGATGAGGCTGTACACGATGCGAGGTCGATCAGAGTTGGGCGGCTAATCATACAGTAGAAGAGCGGCACGGTGCTTCGCGCTGCCGGTTTGACACTGACTTGGGGCAGACTTTCCCACTGAGACATGGATGTCCGCCCCGCAATTGCATCAGCCCGCCGCCCCCAACCATTGGATCTTACTGTCCGGGCGCCGGGGTTCCATTCATCACCCCTGGTCGGTTTGGACACAGCCTAGAGGGAATGCACCGAGAATTTGAAGATTGTTCATGGGTTTCCCAAGTCTAAACAGTGGGTTAATAGATACACAGTAAATGCTCTACCAGGTTGAGACTCAATGCTTGATTGCGCCCGGATCCAGTAGGGTGATTCAACTTGGTAGCCGTGGCATCCCGTCCTTTACGACCAAGGGATGTCAACTGTTAGTCATGATAAGTAATAATACCAAGGTTCCCGTTGACAGTAGCAAATTCAAGCGAAGAAATCTCGCTAAGCAAATGAAGTTCATTACGTAGTGCTCAATGCTCAGTGCTCAATGATTGTTGCTCGGAGGAAGCTTACCCTACACTAGTTGATCAACGATCAACCAGTAAATTCTCCCTCCAAAGGTTGAATTCTAGTCACTTGAATATTGATTAATGCCTATTATCTCGAACGTTGAAGATGAAGTATTGTTTGCGGAGCTTAGAGTTTCCCTTTTAGTATAATCTTACGATGTCACTATGACAATGACGGTTGGCTCAAGTCTTGCAAACCGCAGTATGACTTTGCGGCATCAACAACACAGTGAGTGGTACATAGCAACAGTAAGCTACAATGATTACATATTTTGGAGTATGATAGTTCCCAAACGTGGCATCCAGTCATCTCACGCGGCCACATTCATTACGCCCACCGGGGCTCATTGTTCAACTGCCAGTGGTTTATTTTTGATTGACGTCAGTCATGTTGCATCTACGCCGGACCCGAAGTGGGGTAATTGTCATGGAGGGGCTCACCTGAACCACCGAGATTGTTTATTTATCGCCTCGGATACTCTCCTTCACCATCGATAAGCCATTTGCCTCCTCCAGATGAACACATCGAGAGCCGTACAACGTCTCAGAGCCATCCAAAACATAATTTCCTTCCCCAAACTGCCCTTTGCTCCCTTCTCTAAACGTGATTCCTCCTCGGCCCCCGCTTCGTGAGCTCGCAACTGACGGGAGAAAGCAATTCAAACTCGATCGGTCACCATGGCGGCCACCACGGATACCAACAACTACAAGTTCAACCACTCGATGTAAGCTCTAGATTCGGCCTGAAAGCTGCCCTAGATCTGCAGGTACTAACGCAAAACAAGGATTCGAGTCAAGGACCCCAAGGAATCTGGTACGCAAGCACCCACACACCTTGATGACCCAACCAAGGACTCAGGCACAGCTGCAAGGGTCTCCCTCGGCAGCTATCCAGCCGGTCTCACTAACTCGAATTCTATTTCGTAGTCAAGTTCTACGAGTTCCTGGGCATGAGCCTTGTCAAGAAGCTCGAGTTTCCCGAGAGCAAGTTCGATCTTTACTTTCTGGGCTACGACTCACCCAAGGCTCTGTCGCACGGTAACGCTACCTTCGACAGGCAGGGCCTGGTAGAGCTCACTCATAATTATGGGACTGAAAACGACTCGGAGTACAAAATTAACAATGGCAATGTAGAGCCGCACCGTGGCTTTGGCCATCTTTGCATCAGCGTTGACAACATCCAAGCGGCATGCCAGCGTATTCAGGATGCAGGCTACAAGTTCCAGAAGAAGCTCTCTGACGGCCGGATGAGAAACATCGCATTTGTGCTTGACCCTGATGGTTATTGGATCGAGGTCGTTGCTCAGAACCCCTACCAAGAGACGGAGGATGTCAAGGAGACTGATGTGTCGACCTACCTCATGGTAAGGACCCAAACAGCTCGGACCGAGGGATCCTTCTTCTAACTGGACCAGAACCACACCATGATTCGCGTCAAGGATGCCGAAAAGTCTCTCAAGTACTACAAGGATGTTCTTGGCATGACTCTGATCAGAACCCTGGAGAACTCGAGTGCAGGTTTCAACCTCTACTTTTTGGGATACCCTGGCAACAAGCCTGTGACCGACGCCATGGATATCACTGATCGGGAGGGTCTTTTGGAGTTGACCTGGAACTATGGCACCGAGAAGGACGCAGACTTCCGATACCATGATGGCAACCAAGAGCCTCAGGGCTTTGGCCACATCTGTGAGTTGCTCACGCCGGGCACGGCAAAGAATTAAGCTTAACTAATATTGCCTAGGCGTCTCTGTTGACAACCTGGAGGCTGCTTGCCAGCGGTTCGAGGATTTGACGGTCAGCTGGAAGAAGAGACTGACGGATGGACGGATGAAGAACGTTGCGTTTTTGCTGGACCCTGATGGCTACTGGATCGAGGTTGTCCAGAACGAGAGGTTCAGTGGCAAGGAAAATTTCTGAGAAGTGACTCCAATGGTTCATTTCGAAAACGGAAGCCCATATCGTGGTATCTGGCTAGAAAGTTCCCATGCAGTATGCAAGATATGACGACCGATGATCCGACGTGGGCATTGTGCACAGCCTGACCAAGAATCGAGGATACCCGAGGCTTGTGCAGAAAGAGTGATTTACTGGCAAGGCCAAATTGAACGAAGCCCGAAGGCGGGCATCGTCACCGCCACCGAAAAAGCAATACAGCGCATGCTGGCCCTGCTCTGCATAAGACTGGCAGTCTGATACACCGTGTGGTGGCATCGGCATGGGTGCGGCACCCGGCTAATGATGACGCCAATAAGCAGCAAAGGCGCCCTCTCGTTCGTGAGACATGCAACGGCCACACCATCTTTTGTTTTCTCCCTCGCAGGAAATGCAATGCCGCCTCATCTCTGTAGAGTCTCAACGCCCGAAGCCGGCTGCCGCGGAATGGAGGGGAAGGTCAAGGCGGGATTGATGTTAGTGCACGGGGGCAATCCAATCGATCGCCACAACATCCGACCCGTGGCTTGCAGTAGTTCAACATGGGGAAAAGGAGGGGTTGATATTATCATATTGACGGACCAGATGGGCCAAAGTTTAGTTTGGGCCCGGGGTTCATCGAGCCGCCTCACGTTTGGACAAGGTAGACTAGCAGAATCTCCGCATCGTCCCCCACATTCCCCCATTGTGGCCGACGGACTTGTTGTTGTTGCAGCCGACACTTTCGGCTTGTCACATTCGCCCCCGGCTTTGTCCTCAGCCCGCAAGCAGCAGCAGGATGGACCCCCCGCGCCCCTAGAGTCCTAGACACGCCTGCGGCCTGGGCCTTGAGAGACATGTAAGCTTGGCGTGGGGAGTCCTGTAATGGCTATTAGTCGAGCGCCGGCGGGACATCGCATGAGCTGCAGCATCCCTTGAAAGTTGAGGGGCCTCTGCGTCTAAGGCCTCATCGTCGCCTCTCGGTTGGCTGGCCTCTGTCGCCATGGGGGTTCCATGGGATTGGGCATGGCTAGGAATCGTGGCGGAGCGCCTCGACGAGAACTGAGAGGCGGTGGATGAGAGAAGGGGAGAAGGGGAAAGAGGGGAGGGGGACGGAGCTTATATCGTGCTGCAAACGTCATCTCGATTCCCTTCTCTCGATTCCTCTCGATTCCTCGTTCCTCACTCTTCACTTCATACGCATCCTGTTCGATTCCGCGTTGGTCAACGACACTCACCCAAATCTTCCATACCTTGTTTACTTATTCAACTACCACATAGGTTCCTTGATCACAGGCACTGACAAGACTCACAAACATGGCCCCTTCAGCTACTCATGACCCTCCGTCATCGGCGAGCCCGGCCCGGCCCCGGATTCTGGTCCCTGAGAAGGTGTCCCCGGATGGCCTGGCCCTTCTCACTCCCTATTTCGATGTTGACAACCGCCTTGGCCTTTCGGCCGAGGATGTCATCTCCTTGATCCCTCAATACCATGGCCTCATCGTCCGGTCCGAGACACAGGTCACGGCGAGCGTGCTGCAGGCAGGGAAGAAGCTCCGAGTAGTCGCCCGAGCTGGTGTTGGCGTTGACAACATCGACGTGTCGGCTGCTACAACGCAGGGCATCATCGTCGTCAATTCGCCTGCGGGCAACATTGTCGCCGCGGCAGAACACACAGTTGCACTCCTCTTGGCGACGGCCCGAAATCTGGGCCGTGCCGACGGGACTGTGAAGAACGGAGGGTGGGAGCGCAGCAAGCTCGTGGGTGTAGAGGTCGGCAGCAAGACACTGGGCATCATCGGCCTGGGCAAAGTCGGCATGAACGTGGCCCGGATGGCCAAGGGCCTAGGAATGGAGGTAGTGGCTGTTGATCCCTATGCGAGCGCCGACATTGCGCGCCAGGCAGGCGTCCAGATCGTCCCCGGCTTGAAAGACCTCCTTCCTGTGGTGGACTTTTTGACCATCCATACACCTCTGCTAGTGACGACGCTGGATCTCATCGGGGAAGAGGAGCTGAGGAAGATGAAGAAGACGGCACGGGTGCTCAACGTCGCACGAGGTGGCGTGTACAATGAGGCCGCGTTGCTCAAGGCGTTGGACGAGGGATGGATTGCGGGAGCTGGCATCGACGTCTGGTCCTCAGAACCGCCTCAAGAGGATTCAGCAGCGGCAAAGCTCAGTAGACATCCCAAGGTGGTGGCAACGCCTCATCTGGGCGCATCAACTGTTGAAGCCCAGGAGAATGTATCCATGGACGTTTGCAAGCAGGTTCTCGAGATCCTTCGGGGCGGTCTTCCTACGAGTGCCGTTAACGCACCTATAATCGTGCCTGAAGAGTATCGCAAGCTGCAGCCGTCGGTGCAACTAGTCGAGAAGATGGGCCGGCTGTACACACAGCACTTTGTGCGCAGCAAGGGCGGCATGATGGGCCGCAGACGCTTCGAGCTGATCTACCATGGCGACCTTGCGGGCATGCCCAACACGAAGCCGTTATTCGCGGCGCTGGTCAAGGGTCTGGTGGCGTCGTTCAGCGACTCGCACGTCAATATTGTCAATGCCACGCTCATCGCCAAGGAGAAGGGCATCGTGATCAGTGAGACGCACTCCCGCCAGGCGCAGCAACCGACGTTTGCCAACCTGGTGACGCTGCGGTCCTACGAGGCCGGGAGCGGCGGCAGCGAGCAGATTATTGAGGGCTACGCAACGGACGACCGGGCGTACATTTCCAAGCTGGACCGGTTCAACGGAGCGTTTACGCCCGAGGGGACGCTCATCATCCTGCACAACTACGACGAGCCAGGCAAGATTGGAGGCGTGGGAATGGTCCTCGGCGCGCACGGCATCAACATCAAATTCATGCAGGTTGCCAGTCTCGACCCGCACCAGCAGCAATTGGCCGCCGTGCAAGACGGGCCGGTGGATGGACCCAAGGGCCACGAGGCGCTGATGATTTTGGGCGTTCTGGGGCCGGTGAGCAACGATGTATTGGAAGGGTTGAGGAATTCCGAGGGCGTATTGGACGTTAGCCTGGTCAAGTTGTGAAAGGGAGAGGGATGTTTACTTGGACGGGTCTCGGAACGCGTCTGCATTGCACCCAAGGTAGTCAAGGAGTAAAGGCGTATCTTGTCGGTGGATTCTGCCAAGCAGAGGAAGGAATCTCGGCAGCCACACCCGCAATTAATACGACATGCCATAGACAATCATCTGTGTGAGATGCCCACCGCCCCATTCCCCTCAATCTCTGTGCACGGCGAGCTGGTCGCGTGACACCTTCGTAGGCCGTGGAAGAAGTGAGACACTGCTACGTAGCCTGTGTCTGATAAATGAAGCTTAATTATTGCGACTTTTGATGGCCTCGTCTTTTGTTTACGCAGATATGACTATATATTACCTCTTACACTATCCCCTGTACGTATGCTTTACCAAAGCACGACCAATTAGACCAGTAGTTAAGTAGGGTGATAGTTTGGCCGTGTCGTTACTGGCTGTCTCCCACACGCTACTACTCCGCCTGTCGTACAGTAGTGCCGTCCGCTACTCTGCACGAAGAAGACTGGATAAATGGATGGCACAGGGAGCTCAGACTCAGGGCGCTGGAGGAATGGGTCCCTTGGTGGACTGTGCTGCTGAGCGATCGGGGTTTGACCTGGGCTAGCACACACTAGCCAACCAGAGCCACCCATCCCTCACTGGAAGCTCCCCTGTTGGCGTCATCGTTCCTTGTTCTTCCCTGTGGCCCCATCGATTCCAAGCGGGTTCTCACTAGGTAGGTAATTCGCCCACATCCTCAAACTCGTCCGCCCGTCCCACCCGTTTCTCGTTCTTCTTCATCATCATCACTACTCGCCCTCGGTGCGAAAGGGTCGCAATACCCCCGACTCAGTCGAATCCGCTGCTCTTCTACTTGACCGTCTTGACGCGATACCGATTACACAGCTTGACCACCCTCTTTCGGTCTCGTTCTGAATAGCTTTCAGCTTTGTCTCGACGTTGCTGAGGTCTGGATTCTCGCGTCATTGCACGAGCGCACCCGACGTCAACCGACCACAATTATTCGAACCGAATTGGCAGCCGCTTTAAGCATCAAATTCTTGAGCTCAGATCGTTTACCCTCACACACCCTCAAAATGCGTCGAACAGCGAGATACAGCTCCCTCCGGCCTGCTGTGCTGGGCATAGGCCGAATCCTCGGCACAGGCTTGTCCGCCGTCGCAGCGCACCCGCTGACCAAGCGATCACCTCACTCTCATGCGCCTGACTCCGAAGGGCCGAGCCTCGTGGTTCTCCTCGTGGCCTCGATGGCCCTGGTACTCCTCGGTGGTGCGTTTGCCGGTCTGACGATTGCGTAAGTTCCCCTTCGCCCTTTTGCTTGGCAAATGTGCTGACAATGCCAAGCTTGATGGGGCAGGACAGCATCTATCTCCAGGTCCTCGCTGGTGATCCCACGGAACCCCAACACCGGAACGCGAAGCGTGTGCTCAAGCTGTTAAATCGAGGAAAACACTGGGTTTTGGTCACTCTGCTTCTCTCTAATGTCATCGTCAACGAATCGCTGCCTGTCGTTCTGGACAGAACACTCGGCGGCGGCGTTGCAGCAGTTGTTGGCAGTACTGTGCTTATCGGTACGCATGACCTGTAAAAACATCTCTAATCTTAGGGGCGTGCTAACCACCAAGATAGTTATCTTTGGCGAAATTGTCCCCCAGTCCGTCTGCGTCCGATATGGCCTTCAAATCGGTGGCTACATGTCAACACCTGTCCTCATGCTCATGTACCTAACGGGCATTTTGTCTTATCCGATTGCGAAGCTTCTGGACTGGATTCTCGGCGAGGACCAAGGGACTGTTTACAAGAAGAGCGGATTGAAGACACTCGTGACGCTCCACAAATCCCTGGGCGAACTCTCCGAGCGACTCAACCAGGATGAGGTCACCATCATCACCGCGGTTCTCGACTTGAAGGACAAGCCCGTGGCCGAGGTCATGACACCCATGGATGACGTTTACACTCTCTCCGAGGACCACGTTCTGGATGAGAAGACTATGGATGAGATTCTAGGCTCTGGATACTCGAGAATTCCGATCTACCGATCGGGAAGCCCGCTGGACTTTGTCGGCATGCTCTTGGTTAAGACGCTCATCACGTACGACCCCGAGGATAAAACCCCGGTTCGCGACGTTCCACTTGGTGCTATTGTCGAGACGAGACCGGAGACGAGCTGTCTGGACATTATAAACTTCTTCCAGGAGGGCAAATCACACATGGTCCTTGTCTCGGAGTTCCCTGGTTCGGACCACGGTGCTTTGGGTGTAGTTACGCTTGAAGATGTGATTGAGGAACTGATTGGAGAGTAAGTCAAGGCCTATGAACCCTCTGGTGGACTAGGCGCTAACACCATTGCTAGGGAAATTGTCGATGAATCGGATGTGTACGTCGACGTGCACAAGGCTATTCGACGCCTTACTCCCGCCCCTCGAGCTCGCCGTATCCACGCCGAAGCTGCTGCCGTGGCAGCATCAGCCAGCAAAAAGGTCCCCGATAGCGCCATACTTGTGGATGTGGCCCCCGATCCTCATGATGAAGCCTTAATGGTGGGATCCTACCACAGCAACTATGATGGCGGATTTCACAATGCTGCTAGGACGGCCATACACATGAAGCGACGTACCTCCGATGGTGGCATCGAGGGCCCGCCAGTTTTAGTCAAGGCGAGCTTGGACGAGATGAGGCAACAACTTCGACTTGGCCCTGCCAATCGCGCGACCAAGCCCCTCAACAACACGCGGGCGAGCGTATTCAAGATCAAGCAAGGTCTTGACGCTACTAGCAGGGTATATGGCATTGACGCTGCTGGCAGGTTGTCCCCGCGACCGGCGTCACACATCGGCGTGAGAGATTCACAGCTCGCTACGAGTGGCAATGAACGAACGCCGTTATTAAGCGAGGATCTTAGGGAACACGAGCCATTTCACCTTAAAGACGGGAAGAAAGTTAATGGTAACGGGACCGGAGGAAAATAGTAAATGGTGAGGGTTACAAGAAGCGGAAGGCAATGAGCAAGACGTATGTGTAAGATGCAGCTCAGGAGAGCAGGGTTAATCGAACGTTTGAGACAAAGAAGTCTCGGCGAATACCACAGCGCGGCATGCTTTCGCCTGCCTAGCATGTATATCAGCTTAGCTGAGATTTTCATGAATATTCGTGTGTATCCTTCTAAGGAGGAATGCCATGGGAGAACGGGAATCCATCTCGATGGGTAGCCTATGGTGGATTACGGAGTCTCATAAATCAGTCGTAATTCGTTGGCTCTGGCTTCTATTCACTATATGCCTGATCGACTTTCCCTGTCCAAAGATCCTAGGGTTTCTGCTGTTCTATGATGTGGGGTATTCCTGCTTATATGTTATACCGCGGATTGAGACGTCAGTCATGCCATATGGCATTCATGCCAAAGCCAGGCTCGGGAACCCGGACCCTCGCAACGCGCGCGAGGAACTCGTCCTTCCAGCGGTAAATTTCCAACCACCCCTCCTGGTCATCGGTGATGGCGACCCAGTCGTCGGACCACGGGCTTGGTGAAACGGCGTTGCTGTGGCCGCCACTCGTAGGCGTGGGGTTGAGCAGGATCTGGCGCTCGACGGCGCCCTCGTCGCTGAGGGCGAAAGCAGCAACGTAACCCGTCAGGTCGAAGGAGTTTGCGCGCGACGAGGCGAAGAGATAGCGGCCCGACGAGGACAGCGTGCAGACGTCGGCGCGGTACTGGGTCCAGCGGTCGGCGTCGGGGATGCCGGGCGGGATGAGCGGCCAGTGGCGGCGGGTGTAGACGGGGAGGTGGGTGTCCTGGTCGATGACGTACTCGCGGATGCGGTTGCCCTTCTCCATGAGGGCGTAGAGGTAATGGCCGGAGGGGTGCAAGGCGACCCAGCGCGGGTGGTCGCGGGGGTCCGGGCAGTCGACGGAGCCGACGAGGTCGAGGGCCGGGTCCTGGGCGGAGCGGCGGCGGTGGACCCAGAGCTTGTTGGCGCGGAGGTCGGCGGAGTAGAGGTAGGTCTCGGTGGGGTCGAAAACCATGCCGTGGATGCCCGAGTTGGGCTGGTACTCGTAGTTCTGGACGTTTTCGAGCAGTGCGCCGGTGGCTGGGTCGGTGGTGAAGACGGCGCCGTGACCGGCGTGGTCGTAGAAGGGGTTGCAGTAGACGGCGTAGGGGGGTTTCTGGGCGGCGAGGAGGAAGATGGCGCGGGTGTTTGTGGTGGAGAGAGAGGCGTTGGCTATGGAGGGGCCGTCTTAGAGGGGAATGGGAAACTTGGTCGGGCAGGATGGGACATACGGTCGTGAAGCATTGGGTGAGCAACCTGCTGGGTGATGTTGGTGGGCGACTCAACCGCGAAGCTGGACCACTTTTTCATGGCGGCGCCGTAGATGGTTTTCCTGGTATGCTGTTGGACCAATGTGTCAGCGAGGGTTCTCAATTGGATCTTCAAGAAGCCAGAAGCAAGTGAGACAGACATTGAAGGTCATCCACGAGATGGGCTCATCTTCGGGAATCGGGGTGCGCTTGACGAGCTTTAGGGTCAGAGCCTCATCGTCAAAGGCAAAGGTGAAGATGGCACCCGGAGGTGTCCAGGTGCCAACCATGAGATGGTGAACGGGCATAGCGGCGAGTGAAGTCGAGGCGAAGGATCTCGTGGTGAGAGAGGGAGCAAGAGGGAGAGAGAGAGAAAATGAGAGGGAGCAGTGCGACAGCGACAACGAGGAGTGAAGCCGATGACGACCGACCAGATGCCGTATCATGTGCCGGGCGGCGATGGAGACTGGGACCAGGGTGGAACTAAGACACGGTTGTAAGCGGGGTCAGCCTGTCAATACAAGAGCAGGTCAGTCAAGCCGTGAAAGGGCTGTGGTATTCGGAAAATGAGAGGTACAGAAGAAGATCTGGATCATGAGCTCTATGAAAAAGACATATCCCGAATTGACCATGGAGGGGGGATCAATGGGTTAAACATTTATCCTCGAGAGTCTCAGCCGTCAGTCTGAGAGAGGGACAAATTTGGTGGGGAAGTGGGGGATTGGCGATGGGGGAAATCCCGGGCGG